>JAODUH010000980.1:0-28908 GCA_027564835.1 Typhlichthys subterraneus
CACTCTCTCTCTCACTCCCTCTCTCCCTCTCTCTCTCTCTCTCTCTCTCTCTCTCTCGCTCCCTCTCTCCCTCTCTCTCTCTCTCACTCTCTCTCTCTCTCCCTCTCTCTCTCACTCTCTCGCTCCCTCTCTCCCTCTCTCTCTCTCTCTCGCTCCCTCTCTCCCTCTCTCTCTCTCTCTCTCTCTCCATCTCTCTCTCTCTCTCTCCCTCTCTCTCACTCTCTCTCTCTCCAGTCAGCAGAGGAGTCATTTGAAGTAGGATGTGAGGAAAAGCAAGCCCTCCTATTGGACAGCAACACACCTGTGGTAATGGCCTACATTATTTACAAGCTATTTACTGTACACAGCATACATGCATGCAAGTCATTATTGTTCTATCCTACAAGGCTATAGATGTACAGTGCATTATCTTTATGATATGATATATTACAGCAGAGGTCTTCAACAGGGGGTCCGGGACCCCTAGTCCTCAGAGGTACTGCAGGGGGTCCTCAAAATTATTTGATTCCAAACGTATTTTCTTCAAAAAATGTAAATGTGAGAAAATATACATGAACATAAATACAATCTGTCATATAAGTATATAAACCTGTCAATAATTATTTGAATGGCTTAGTTAGTGGCCTGCTTTTATACATGGAACTAGAGGCCGCCATTAACATTATTGTTGGCCCGGCAACTAAATATTTTATACCATATGTGATAGGTGGTCCCTGTTGCGTGCTTCTATCAGACCAAACATTGTTGAAGACCTCTGTATTACAGTATCTATGATATGATATACTGTATTACAGTATATATGATATGATATACTGTATTACAGTATCTGTGATATGACATCCTGTATTACAGTATCTGTGTTTAACACTGATAGCACCATTTCTTGGGCGTCTATTGTGTCTGGGGTGGGGGGTTGTTTGATGTGTGATGCATCCACTCCAGGGAGGTAGGCACAATGTGAGCTACGCCCATCCTCAACCAGAAGGCCTCCGTCAAGGCCTATTAATGGATGGCAGGCCCCGCTACCAGCCACTCAGAGAAAAGAGCTACACACTGGGGCAAAGTTATGATACGACATCGGGCAGAGTTGTCACCATGACAACCAAGGACCAATACGGCACCAGAGATTCAGATGTATACCTTAAATCGACCGGTGACGATAAACAAATGGTTGCTACAGACGCCGCTGGGCTCGCCTCAGATCGATTCAGGATGAGTGGGCTGTCCCATACTGATGATGTCATCACAGGGGGCCACCTGCTGGGTACGCTGTCTGAGGTGAAGACGCCCTCGTCTCCTCCCCCTGACACTGTGACCGACACTACTACTACTACTACTATTGCTAGTTCTACTGTCAGTACAGCTAGTGACACTACTGCTACTGTTAGCATCGCTACTGGATTAACTACCACAACCATCTCCGCGACCAGTCAATATTACATCGGTGGTGATGTCATCAGCCAGTACAAAGGAGGAGGAGCTACACCTCATCACACACCCTCTTCACCCCGCCTTAAAGTCCCATTGGATGATATCCGCAAGACTCCCCTCACCGTGGCCAGAGTGGTAGGCTGAGTGGTGGTTGGCATGGAAACACACCTTTGCAGCCCGACTTTACACCGCGAACACCGCTAACAACCTTCGACCCACAAACGCTCCTGTCATCCCTCTACCGCTATTCATCCCTCTATCATCCCTCTCTCGTCTCTAATATTCCTGTATCATCTCCCAATCACTCCTCTAATCTCTATATGGGTCTTTAATCATCCCTCCATCAGCAAACAAGTGTTTTGGGTCGAACTGTTGTGGCCATTTTGAGAAGTGTTGCTTCCCCTGCAGGTATTATTTTCTTGGGACACAACGTGGAACAAAACTCCCACATTCCTTTTTTCATCCCTGGTTCTGATTGGTTGTGGTTCAGTTTATGTGTTGTTACAATATTATTTGCTGCTCGTGTTATTGGGGCGTGGCCTGTGCTGGAAGTGTGACTTTTGTTCTGCTGAATAAAAGATAGTGACAGAATGTTAGCATAACATTCATATCTAACTGTTAGCAATGCTAACAAGAAGCTAACTAACTTGCTGGCAGCCCTCACCTCACCGCAACCCTGCATGGCTGCAGCCTAACTAGCTACACAGCTGTGTTGTGTGTTAGAGAGAGAGAGAGAGAGAGAGAGAGATATATTGATTAATGTATTTTTCTCCTGTGTGGGCGTGTGCAGCCTAAACCCAAAATAGAGGGAATGTCTCCTCAATTGACGGCTCTGTTGAAGTCCTCACAAATTTGGACCTCTTCCCCGGACCATAGCCAAGTGCCAGCCAAACAATGGATGTCACCAGAACATAGTCATGGTCTGATTAAGGTAGCTGCTATCTGCCTTTTTTGTTTTGTTGTTTATTGATTGTATGGTTATTTGAAGCTGGTTTTACGACATTTAGGACTTTTGTTGTATTCAAGATGACTACGAGTATGTTTGAAACATTTGTTTGAAACACTATTTTAAACGTACTACTATATAATGTGGGCACATTATACAATAGTATCATAAACAATGGTAGTATAAGTATATTTTCATGGTTATAGATAAGCACAAAGCTCGCAAACTCAAGATTTTAGCTCAAGATTGTAGCTATTTTGTCTCCATCTGGGCAGAGTCTGTCCTCTCTCAATTAACTCAATCTACTCTTTGCAATTCTTGTTTCAGACATCAGAGAAGGTGGAGACAGTCTTCATGTCACCAGAGTCACATGACACAGGCCAGCCAATGACAGACCAGACCCAGGTAGCAACAGAAAATATTCTGGGCCCACCCCCTAGCAACCCCCCGCCCTCTCCTCCAGGAGCCTGCATGTTACACACTGATGATGTCACAGTGGGGTGGGAGTCTGAAGATGACAGTGATGCTAATGGTTGTTACCGTGGTAACAGTCCACCAGTTAATGAATTACCTCACAATTACAATAATGAGGTTAACAATGAGTCTAGCAACAATAACGTCAGCGAGGAAGATGCTAGCAGCTACACTTCTAGCAAGGCTAGCGAGGACGCTATCAGCGTGCTAGCGCAGGTGGCTGTGGATGAAGCTGTGGAAGCTGCAGTTAGGCAGGCTAACATTGCTAACCAGGCTAACAGCGAGATTGCTAGCTTGGGAGATTCATACATAGCTAGCCTGCGACTAGTGAACATAGAGGTTAACACCAAGCCGGGACAGGGTCACCATAGCGATGGAGGTGT
This sequence comes from Typhlichthys subterraneus, assembly GCA_027564835.1. Taxonomy (NCBI): domain Eukaryota; kingdom Metazoa; phylum Chordata; class Actinopteri; order Percopsiformes; family Amblyopsidae; genus Typhlichthys; species Typhlichthys subterraneus. Next base: position 3,235 of record JAODUH010000980.1, read on the forward strand.
TTGTGTGAGCCCCCCCCCTCCATTTGCAGAGCTCCAGCAGAAAGGCCATGGCCACCTCCGATGATGATGATGATGATGATGATGATGGTACCAGACCTCTAGGAGAGGTATTGACCCTGCCCCCTATTACCAAGCTACATACAATCTCCTAAACAAAATTCCCACAGTCAATCTGGACCAACTGAAACCCATTTGCTGCCTGTTTTGTCCTACAGTCCCACCCCCACAACCCTTTGTGAGTCACCTGACCTGAACTCCAGTACCCAGAATGCACCTGTCCGATTTGACCTAAATCCTGCTGGATTACAATTTTGTAATTGTGTGTGCGTTTGTGTATATGTGCTTGTGTAAAAACATATGGTGTATGTATGCATGGATGTCTGTCTAAACATTGCAAATCTCTTCTAGGTTCCAGTCTTGATGAAGACGTTGACATACGAAGCTCCCGGGGTAATTTTATAACTACCATGATCATTGTATTTGGTTAATCATTTTTATATAAAGCTCGATAAAGCTGCTTTTTAAATGCAAAATATTAATATTTTTTTACTTTGTCTTATGATTGTGTAATACTATGTTGCAGAGCTGTAGTGACACTACCCATCCACTAGGGGCAGTAGTAATGAGCTCCCAGACAATTACAGCAGAAACACCCAGTAGTACCACTACTACCCACATTACCAAGGTACAGTACAGTACAGACACAGTATAATCACTCATTATTAAGGTACGCTACAGCACGTCCTAGGTATAAAGCAGGTATGAGGGACATGAGGACAGTGATGTGTCACTAACACACTATGTTACCACGGTTACACTCTTCCAGACGGTGAAAGGAGGAGTTTCAGAGACGAGGATCGAGAAGAGAATCGTGATTTCTGGAGACACGGAGATCGATCATGAAGAGGTATCTATCTATCAGGCTGTCTGTCTGTCTTGCCTGTCTGTTGTCTGTGTGTCTCTCTCTCTCTTTGTGTCTGTCGGCTGCCTGTCTTTTCCTGAGTCTTTCTCTGTATGCTGTGTCTATGTCTCTCGGCCAGGCGTTAGCGCAGGCTATCAGTGATGCTAAGATGCAGCACCCAGAGTTGTGTGTGACGCGCGTGGTCGTCCATAAGGAGACCGACCTCGCCTGATCACATCTAGCGATCAATGACATCACAGGTAGTGCTTGTCCAAGGCTGCATGCTGCTGAGGCTCAGTGCTATATGGCTCGGAAGAACATGATTGGTTGAAATGATATATTGTATTTTGCTTGTCTTTTACTGTTTTTCTGAATGGCTTAGCCCATTTTTTGGAAACTGCTGAAAGGACATTTGTGGCCATTTTGACTTTTCCCATCTCTCCTACATAGTTGATCATTTGTTAGCAAAATATAATCGAACATTTTGACTCCTTAAATGTGAAAGTATTATTTGTTTTGACCCACTTCCTACAATCACACATGCACGGCTCTGTGATTGTAGCACAATAGACCTAGGAAGTTGAACGTCATTTTCGGAAGTGACCCTCATCCTGTCCGTATAAGGATGTCTGGGTCTAACCGATGTTCCCTAGAAGAATTACTGGAGTTTTCAATATTTTCTCCTGCCATGATCTGTGATTAACTAATATGTTTTGTCAAAGGTACATACCGGAAATAACTAGTGTTTCTCAATTTCTAAATTGTCAAGTAGTAAGCATTTTGCTTCATGTAAGCAATCACTAGCCTGGGGTAACCAGAAACAATATTCACTTTGTGAATCAGGTCTGGCCATGCTACATTGGGAAGTCGTTTCCTCCTACTGGGCATAAACCTCTGGGTAATTTTTAAACTATTGGACAGCCTTTAACCAATCTGCATTGCTACAACTGTTTTGATCGCCTCAACTAGCTCTACCACCATTTAGAAACACGCTTGACTTCAACGTCATCTAACTAACCCACCCTGATTGGTCCTCCAGCAGGGTGGCACCCACCCTGATTAGTCCTCCAGCAGGGTGGCTGTGAAAACACTAATGTGAACAGGGTTTCCACTTTCCAGACTGTAATCTCAGCTAAACAAATTGAGCTGGGAGCAATAGTCAGGCTGAGCCAGGCTAAGCAATCACTCCAGTGCATATTAAACACACTAATTACTTAGCGGCGAATGTAAAGCGATGTAGAGCCCCTGTGATGTTTTCATACTAACTTATCTTAGAAAATAGTGCAGCTGTCTGTTGATATTATTTAATTAATGTTAACTTTGGCATTGCTTTATATGGATAACCAAAAGAGTAAGGCAAGGGGTGATGCATAAACTGTAACTGCAGATTACTTTGAACTTTTAGCAGTTAGCGAACACTTGCAAATAAAGACCTGAAAGTTATATCAAAAACTATGTTTATTTGGACAAAATTAAACATGAGCACTGACCCAAAACTGAGCAATAAGGAAGCTAGTCTGTGATCCTATTCACTATTAAATTATTTATTATTTAGGAAGGCTCTGCCAGTGTGAGCAGCGACGACACAACTTCTCAGTTCTACTGTATGGCAAGCAAAAAAGTGTATGAAAAAAACAATAATACACAACCTCATTCTGGACTATTTTGGGATAGATGGAAAAATGCCTAAATCTTAATGCATACATCTTAAGTATAATTTGTGTGTGGAAAAATAGCAATACTAGTTGTAGTTGTTTGTAAAATAGAAGATAGAATTTCTTCTATTCCTACAGTATATTTCCTTGTGTAGTGTATGCTTATGTATACAGCATGCAGTATAATACATTAGCAGTTTTTTGCAGACAATCATGATGAAATCTGCAAATGTACTACTTAAAATGCATTAGTATTAGTATAGTATGCATTAGAATATGCATTTTAGACATGTTATTTGACACAAGCCATATTGTGTGTTAGTTATTGGGGTTGCTCTTTTTTCCCTCTGCTTTTTCTCAATATGCTCAATCTCAATATTTTAGAGGAAATGTGTTCAGAAAAGGTTCTGTTTGTTACAGTCAGACAAACTAAATGCATCACAGGACTGTAACTATCTCTCATCCCTTTCTCAGGACTGAAGCCCTGACCCTGTTTCGTTGTGGAAGACCGATCAAGATATTTTCTACATCTCTGGAACAACAAATCCACACATAGTCGAATTGTGAATTTTCTTTTACAAAATCCTTGTAAACTGTAATTGAAGCCCCTCGGACAGGAAATTGCACTCTTCTACCTGGCAACATCTACTCAGCATGCATTCTCATTGGTTAATTTCTCACTGGTTTTACTGGGAACACTGGCTTGTAATAAGATGAGGCTTTTAGTGAGTTTATTGTAATTTAGCATGTAGCACCAGAAACCCGTGCACTGGCTTTCCTTATGCTGTATTTACCCACAATGCAATATTATAAACATGCCATTCTCAAACCTTAAAACAAGGCCTTTATTTATTTATTTATTTATTTATTTATTTATTTATTTATTTATTATTCATTCATTCATTGTCTTGTTTGGTCTCTGTAGCGATATCTAATTCAATAATCAGTCATGGGATGGGAACATAACACCCCCTGCTGTCTTCATGATGTATCTCAACAATTAGACAGAGCTGAATGTGTTTCAACACACAAATCCAAATAAAATGATATAACACACCTTGGGGTATTGTTATAATTCTGTGTGGTTAAAACTAATTCAGTCCTGTAACATCATCTACAGTCACTTTTTACTTAATATTTTGTGTTTCGCATATAATAATAATGAATATTCTTTAGTGTAGCGTGTCTGTAAACTTACTGGTCAAAGTGAAACATTTAATTATGAATATGTATTATTTTGTTATTATTCCTTCTTGAACGAAAAAATAAAGTAATTATTTTAGATATTTTATATCACTTACAATAGCAATAAAATTGGATCCCCTAAATAGATCACCAGCAGGCAGATATGTTAACTGCTAATTTAGTATAGATTTTTTAAATTTTATCTTTATCAAAAGTGATTTATTTTATTCAAAATTAAAATGAGGTTAAGCTGTTAACGTGTATTTCATTATACTACTATTAATACTGCTGTAAACTAATAAAGCCGTTCGCAACTACCCTGTCCACTAGAGGAAGCAGCATACCAACATACAGGTATACATCTCTTGTATAAGCCTATAGAGTACAGCAGAGGTCTTCCAACAGGGTGTCCGGGACCCTTAAGGGGTCCTCCAAATTATTTGAGTCATAGAAAATGTCAGAAAATACCTAACCTAACCTAACCTAACCTAACTACAACCAGATATAAATATATTAATACTTATTTTAATGTCTTAGCATGGTATACAGTACACCTACTACACCATTACAAAGGCATCATGGCATCATGGGCCGCCCTACAAATTGTTGACCCGTCAACCAAATATTTTATGTGATAGGCCGTGTTTTTCATAGCCTAGCTCGAAAAACGTCGGAGACCTCTTTCGAGTAGTCTAATATGGTAGACAGACAGACAGACAGACAGACATACATACATACATACAGAAACTAGATGTATAGATAGATAGATAGATAGATAGATAGATAGATAGATAGATAGATACTTAGATAGATAGATAGATAGATAGATAGCGAGGGCCCAAGCGGTCGACTGATTGGCTGACGATGCTGTCAATCATTGGCATCTGGAAGGCTTCATTTCATTGCAAGCAGCTGTGCGCGTTGCAGGAGGCGCGTCCACGAGAGCCCCGTTGGAGTGTTTTCATCCGAGTAGAAAGAAAAGAAAGAACAAACGAAAAGAAATCAAACACAAGAAATGAAAAGAAAAGAGGAAAAATATAAAAGAGAAAAGAAGATAGAAATATTTTTCTTCCCTCACGAGGAAACATAGCCTACATAAATGTAATTTCAGAAAGTTTCGGTAACTTTGGAGCAAAAGTCCCGTTTTCTCGTTTTATTTAAACCCGTCTGGTTCTGGGCCGCCTTGGTTCTGGTTCCCGGACACGTTGGTTCTGCGTTCTGCCTCTGCGGGTCTCGTGTTCTCGGGTAACCCAAGTTGGATCTGGTTCCCTACTTTCTGTGGACCAGCCCAGACTAGACTACCAGGACCGGTGTCTAGACTAGATCAGTAATGTCACATTGTGCCGTCGTGAGCCCCATGCCCCTCGTCGAGGCTGCTCGGTTCACCGAGCTGTGATACCACTACCAGGACCAGGACTTGAGCCGGTCCGGACCGAGACCGAGTCAGGATGGCTTCAGAGATCGTGGTGTTCCGGCTTGTGCTTCCGCTGTGCCTAACGGCAGGTAGGAGAGCGTGAAATATGTTCATGATCTCATTAGATGAATCTGATCATGTAGCCTATTGATGTTAGTATAGGCTACGTGTAAATATTAGGTTGTTATTGGGCTATTATTGTTGTTTACTGATGTTACGAGCTGACGATCGATCTTAAAGTAGGCCTACCACAGTAGGCTATTAAGATAAAATAGAACTACAATATGACAGTTATTCTACTGTTTTATAGTTAGTAATACAGTACCAGCCAGATCTGAGCTAGTTTTACTTGGTGACCTTTGACCCCGTGGGATATCAAATGTCACCATGTGTGTTCCATGTGTGTGTGCGTGCGTGCGTGTGTGTGTGTGTATGTGTCAAACCCAATTTTTTTATGATGAATATATAATCAGAATAGATTATGTTTTTTCAGCATGTTAAGCATTGCCAACAAGTTTGATAAACAAATACTGTATGTTTAAAAAAATGTCCTATATATGAAGATAATATAATTAATCTAAATTATTTATATAGGCTACATGAATAAATGTCGAAATGTCTACAACGGATTGATGTGTACTACTGTGCAACAAAATTAGGTAGCAAATATTTTATGTAAATGTACACACATGTGGATATGACCATGTTACAGTAATTGTGACATAATAATATAATATGTTATTTTTTTGAAACAGTTCTTTATAAATAATATTTCATAACCATATATTAAACTTTCAGATGCGTCTGCTGCATAATTATTTTAATTTAAGGTGAAATGCCTATGAGTGGGGGAGGTGCACGCATGTATGTGTGCGTGTGTGTGCGTGTGTGTGTGTGTGTGTGCCTCTGTGTGTGTGTGTGTATGAGAGCTTTGTTGACTCTGGGGGCCATCTCAGAGTCGGCTAAGGAATGAGCCAAAAACACACCCCTCCCTAACCACATACACACACAAACGCGCATGCACACACACATTCTCTCTTTCTAAGGTAGCAACATCTGGTAGCACGGCCACTGCTGAGTGTGTGTATGTGTGTGTGTGCATGTGTGCGCGTGTGTGCGTGTGTGTGTGTGTGCGTGCGTGTGTGTGTGTGTTTTCGCTAGATGCCCACAGTTTGTGCTCCTCCCCCTCTGTTTAACACAGAGTCTAGCTGTGTACAGTGTGTGTGTGTGTGTGTGTGTGCGTGTGTGCGTGTGTGTTTGTGTGTGTGTGTGCGTGCGTGTGTGCATGTGTGTGTGTGTCTAAAGATATTATTATACAGTAAACATGTGAGTCAGAAATGGAGGGTTGAAAACACACAATCACACGCTCACAAACATAACTAAAACAGTGAAAACAGTGAAGTCAGAAAGTGTTTGTATGTTTAGATAGAGTAAGTATAGGTACAGTTTATGGTTGTGTATGTCTACAGATTAATAACACATCATGAAGCAAATATAGCAAGTGGAAATTATTGTTATTTTTGTGTGTTGGCATATTATGAACAGGATTTTGTGAAAAAAGAAAATTAAGATGAATTAAGATTATAAACGTCATATAAGATATCAGTGTATTGTTATACTATCGGTGTGTGTGTGTGTGTGTGTGGGTAGAGTTGATTATTTTCTTTTCAGGTCAACTGGGTGACTATTGATTTTAATGTGTTCATTGGTAAATTAATGCGTTGATTTGTCCACAGTGTGTGTGTTGCGGTTCAGCCTGTTCTCTCTGGTCTACCTGGTCCATCTGCTGGTTCTACCACTGGTTCCTGATCCAACCTCCTCTAGACCAGGTACCTGACTGGCTGTCCATCACGCAAATGAGTTATTATTGATTATTGTTGATCGGTCTGTCTGCTGAGTTGTTATGGTGTGTTGTGTGTGTATGCGTATGTTTGTGTTATCTGTCTTTCCCTGCATATTCTCTTCAGGATGAGATGTGACACACATGCACCCACGCACACACACACGCACACACACACACACACACGCACATACACGCACACACACACACACACACGCACGCACACACACGCACACACGCACACACGCACACACACACCTTCCTGCGGATGCATTAGTGAATAGTAAAGGTCAGCTTCAAGACTCCAGAGGTCCTGCGTCTGTTTTACAGGAAATAGATGACTCAATATTTGACATCACATCCTGTCTTCATTGTGTCTGCATTTGAATCATTTATTTAGTTGTCTTTGGATGTTTACATAAGTCGCTTTGGATAAAAGTGTCTGCCAAATACCGTAAATGTAAATGTAAATGTTTATTATGTAGTCTACAAAATTTTTTTTTTATCATTTAATTTTCTAAAGCTTATAAGATATAAACTCTTTATTCTCCTGCTCTCTCTCTCTTTCTCTCTCTCTCTTTTTCCCTCTCACACACACACACGCACGCACGCACACACACAGACACACACACACACAGGCACACACAGACACAAATTTGTTTTTAAGAGCTTTTTATAAACTATTAAACTGGCATGTACAGTAGTGATTTTATAGTGTGTGTGTGTGTGTTTACGTATGTGTTGCAGGATATGCAGGAAGGTGTGTTTTGTCAGTGTGTGGTTGCAGTTTGGTCTTTCTGCTGCTGCAGGCCATGTTTCAGCTGACTGTCACCGCCATGGAAACCAGCGGACACCTGGAACCAGGGTACAACTGTAAGTCTACCTGTTTGTCTATGTGTCTGCTTTTCCATATTGTCTATGTACCTGTGTGTGTGTCTGTATTCAATTATGCTTGTGTGTTTCAGGTTCATCCTGGGAGAAGACATTTCGTCAGTTGGGCCTGGAGAGGTAAGATGACGACAGTGCCCCCCATCCCCCGACCAACCCTAAAATACCTCTCCTTCTCTCTCTCTCTCTCTCTCTCTCTCTTTCTCTCTCTCTCTCTCTCTCTCTCTGCATCCTTAAACTTTGATGTACTTCCTGTCCAACATTCCCGACACACTCAAGGAGAGAAGTGAATAAGCAACAGGAAACGAGCAGCGTGGAAAACAGACAGCTGATATTTATCAACGTGTTTAAGATCTCTTTCGTTTCGGCGATCTTATTTCCATAAGTAGTGTATACGTGCTTAATAGCAGAGCTATTATTGTCTTGCCAATCCCTGGTTTAGTGTAGTTGTGCCTCATTGTGTTTTTGATTCATATCGAAAGTATGCGATTGGTTGAAGCATACGCTCACATGCACGTACATGCACCCCTTGGAGTCCCAATGTATGTGCGTGTGGCGGTGCCTTCGGGACCTTTGATTGCATCACTCTACCCCTCCCTAGTGGCCGGAAGTACATAGTGCGCCTTGAGGCTGCTTCCATCGTCTCCTGATGTCTGCTATGTATGTCTCTCTCTCTCTCTTCCACTCTCTCTGCTGCTGACACATAAGTGAGTCAGACATAATGACAGAATTACAGCTGTCTGAGGGACTTACGCACCCACGTGCACACGTGTACGCACGCACACGCACACACAGCGATGACTGACTGTAATCCTGTTTGTGTTTCCGGGCGAGTTCCGACAAGATCTTCTGTTAGGTAGACCCTGCAGACTTTGTTTCTCAGGGTGGGGGTCTGAGCCTCACCAAGGGGATTATGAGATTTGTGCATGTCTTCATTTTATTTAGACATCTTGTTCAGTGGCCATAGTTTTTGCCGGACATGCGCTTGTTGAATTGCTCAGTGATTGTGCTTGTTGACATATGTGTGCACCAAGCAGCGGTGTGGGGGTTTCTGGGAGTATCCACTCCATTCTCGGGGTCATGGCGTATAAAGTTGTAAGATTTGCATGTTGAACTAATTAGCAGGTTAGTGAGTCATTATGGTTAATGCGTAGGTTGAGTTTACAATTATATATTCTGTTGTTGTGTCTGTATTTATTGTCTTTTTCCAACGGAATATACATCATACTGCTACAAGCGTGCTTGCGCACACGCAAGCACGCACAGTCTATTGGCTCCATGTGTTTCAGAGCCACATGAAAGAGCTTGCTTATGGGGTTTCTGCATGTGTGTGTACGTGTGTTAGAACAATACAAGCTAGCTAGCATGTGTCTGTCTGTCTGTCTGTCTGCCCTGACAGCGTTCCAGCCTCAGATCCGGGATCAGTTGTTCGTATTGTTCTTCCAGACATGGGGATGTTGGCCGTCAGCATACTGACCTGGCGTCTGTTGGTACGGCACACACAGGTACGCACACGTTCTCACCTGGTTCAGTGTGTGATGTCATTGACCATGTCACCTAATATCTGTATAGTATAGACTGTATATAGACTGTATAGTAAGTGCTTGTAAGCTAATACACACACATGTATATAGACTGTATAGTAAGTGCTTGTAAGCTAATACACATACATGTATATAGATTGTATAGTAAGTGATTGTAAGATTACACTTATATCTCCTCGCGGCCCGTTAATTTATCGTTCTGTGTGTACTGAAAAAAGAACCCGGTACTTCTACACAGCCTTGGCTCCGTAAATAGGACCATAGTGGTGCAGTCCGCACACAACAACAATATCCTAGCCTTCGCAATGCATTTCCAATGTGTGGGGCGGAGCTTTCAAGGGAGCATTGAAGGAAGAGGTGTTGTCGTTTGATTTGAGTTCAAATTTAGCAAGCATTCTTGTGAATGCCTTGCTATACCTTTTAATGTACAGTGTATCTACTGGTCAACAGAGTTTGTTCACTGGACAAGTTAAAGAATCGTTATGCTAGTGTTTTGCTAGTGTGTCATGAATTCAATATTCCATTAATGTGTAAATATCTTTTAGTCAGGATTAGTTTAGCCAGGATTAAGTTATTAGGGATTAATTAAAGCAGGTAGTGATGCCTATTTTGTTCAATTGTTCTCACACACACACACACATGCACACACGCGCACACACGCGCGCACACACGCACACACTCACACAAGCACGCACACACATTACGACCACACCTGAACAGCATCTGCCTTGTATCTCAGACTCATTAATAGCATCTAACTGTGTTATGTCAGTCTCCATAGAGTGTCCTGTCTGTTGCTCTGTCTGTTAGAGCGTAACACTGTAAGATATCCATAACCCTAACCTAATAACACACACTCGCACACACACACATTGCGTATATGTATTGTCAACTTGTGTCAAGCTTCTTTAGCTGGATGCGTATCCCCATCACTAAGCAACATAGCACAGTACACAGCAATATATACCCGGTGCGTGACCAAAGAGACGTTATTGTGTGGTTCTTTTCTATATTTTCTATTCATTTTTTAAAATATCTTTTCTTCAGCGACATGCAGAAGAGACGAGGACAGAGGAGGCAAGGAGAGAGGAGGCGAGGGGAGAGGAGGAAGCAAGGGCAGAGGAGAGAAGGAGAGAGGGGGTGTTTGAAGAGGACTTTGTTCTGGGGGAGGAGCTAGGGGGTGCGGGGGCGGCGCCTGAACAGAGGAGGCGTGTCCAGAAGATACTGGAGCAGCTGTGGGAGGTACTGCGTCAGAGCCGACATCTGATTGGTGTTGCCACGAAGACCGGGGGGCGTGTCCTCATCACCTCCATGCTTGGATTGACAGGTAGAAGAGGGTCAAATAGGCCGCAGAAAAACGTTAGATAGAAATCTATATCTATTGATCAAAGGGTTTATTCACTGGAGAAGATAAATAATCTAAATCGATTTTAATCAAAAAAGTTTTTATTAGTGTACAAGTTTAATTTGGGTGACATCACAGGAACCTTAGTCAGCTAGATCGTTTCTACTGTTAGCTAAATATCCATGTTTGCTGTTGGAAATTGGAGACTACCTCTCCTCTCTCTCTCTTCCTCTCCCTCTCTCCCTCTCACTCTCTCTCTCTCCCTCTCTCTCTCTCTCTTCCTCTCCCTCTCTCCCTCTCTCTCTCTCTCCCTCTCTTCCTCTCCCTCTCTCTCTCTCGCCCTCTCACTCTCTCTCCCTCTCTCTCTCTCCAGGCATCATGATGCCGTCTCTTTCCTCCTTAGTCTACCTGCTTATGTTCCAGTGTGTGTGTACATGCTGGGCTGTTTGGGGACGCATCCCAGGTCTCCTCTTCCGGTGTGTGTGTGTGTGCGTGCTCCTCTACTCCTCTGGACACCTCCTGTTGCTCCTCACCTACCAGCTGCCCTCAGTGCAGGAGTACTGCCCCCCCCACGACCCCTACAGCAGGTAATGACCACACGCACGCACACACACACACACACACACATATCGATATGCACAACTACTATTGTTAACCCTAAACTATATTATGCATGTATTTGCATAACAACAGATAATATTAGACAAAATAAATGTAAGGAATGCTAATCGCGATTATCCGCGATGCTAGCTGATTAGCCACAATGCTAACGGGATTTTCGGGACATATAAATGTAAACAACATGTGTAACGGAAGAATTAACGAATAGCCTAAGCCAGAGGGCTGGCCTTTAGTAGGTACTCAAAATGCTGCCACAGAAACTATGTCAAAGTGGCGGGAGCATATTCTATGATGATTTCACCCTCACTCTTTACTTGCGAGATCTCGTAGCACAAGATCTCATCAAATAAATTGTTCTTGGAATTACCCTCCAGCTACTCTGACTGTTTTTCCCGCCAATAAAACTTTTGCTGAAACATGGAGGCTACCCGAGTGAATAGGCATGCTGATAGATATACACTATGTCTGTCAGCCTAGGGGAACACTTGGCGGGGAGTGGCATATAGACTCTATTCATGCATATCCTGTTTGGAAATATGTTGGGGAAGTATCTCCCCCTGCGGTTAATGGAAGTTTAACCTGCTAAATTAATAATAGTGTAATTAAAGCTGCACTGCTTAGCAGCCTATATCCTTTGTTTGACCATTAGATGGCAGCAATGTAGGTAAACAATCATGTCCACCCCTTCCCCTTCACCATTAACCATTGCTCTTGACTAGTAAGAGCATCATCACTGTTACCAGCACACTTAATTCGCCTTGTAGCGCATTCCTCTTTTAAGCGCTGAGCTCGCAGGTTTGAAATCCCAGTGTTCAAATCTATTTTTATTTTTTTACATTATATATATTTTTGGCTCAGTGGACAGCTATATCTATGATTATGTTCAATAGGATATACATTGGCTCTGAACCCCGTCAGTCAAAGTAGGCGGAACTTCCAAATTCAGTCCGTACTCAGCAACAACAACAACTGTGGAAATGGTTATATCTACAATAGTGAGAGAGGTGGTCATAAATGGTGTTGAGGTCTGAGGATAACATTTAAGTAACCATATAAAATATTTGTTTAAACATTGTAGAATATGGGAATATTAGGTAGTTCAGCTTTAAATAAAATATTGATAAATATATTTTAAATCATAAATGATATTAAAGGTATTATATTGTCCACAGAACCATACAATACCACTAATTACCACCTCATCTTCTAAATGTTTATGTATTAAAACAATGCATGTAGCGGGTGAGAGGCAAGGAGTAGGGCAGCATAGTCTAGTGGTTTGGGTGTTGACTTTTCATAGCAAACCAACAGTGTTTTGGTAACAATGGTTTTACAGTTTGTTTTACCACTTTGCCAGTAATCAATAATTTGTTGTGCATTTTACAGTAAGCAAGGTGAGGAACACTATGCACTATGCTTTACTGTTGTTTCTCTTTTGTAGGTAATTATTTTGCTTTGATTGGAAGAACTTTTTTTAAATTGTATTTCATACTGTAAAAAATATTTATAATTGTATTCAATGATTCCAATGTCTCTGTTTGTAGTATTTGCTCTACTAGTCATTTCACAGTTACTGTATGTTTAGTACTATAATGAAACCTGTATCACATATTTAGTACTACAATATTTAGTGATTGTACAAACAGCTACACAATGATCCTATTGGCACATTGTGTGTCTGATCTAAACTAATGTTCCTATGGTATTCACACTACATTTGTAATTTGAACCATTGATCCTGCAAGTGCACAGTTTCTTTAAAGCATGGTGCAATGTTTTGAACATAGGACAGCCTGTGATACAAGTGGCTTCCGTTTTATGTTTTGTATCTAGAGTTGTGAAAAATGACACCAAGATTGTGAATTTTGGGGCAGAGTGGTTAAAAAAAAATTGTAACCACAAAGGTAATTACACTACAGTAATCGAGGAACACATCGTTAAAAAAATAAATAGCATGTCAAGCTTCGTTACTGTAAATCATTTAGTTCTGAATGTCAAAAATACATGCATATTGCCTGTGCTTTTGTCATTAATAATATAGTATAGTATTGATGTGATGATATTTAATGTACACTGTGTGTGTGTGTGTGTGTGTGTGTGTGTGTGCATATGTGTGTGTGTGTGTATGCGTGTGTATTTGTGTGTGCGCTCACGCGCGTGTGTGTGTCAGTGTGTTTGGCATGGTGTCTGCTGTGTCAGTAGACTGTGCTTCTCCCTGGAGGTTAAAGGTCAACACGACACTCAGCTGGTTTCACTTTGTGCATCCTCTGATGACTCTGCTGCTGTACTACACTGTCGCAAGACTGGTACACACACACACACACACACGCACACACAAACATGCACACATACACACACACACTTGAATACGCGCACACACACGCACGCACACACACACAGTAGCAGTGCCACCTTGTAGGCAATGGTAAAAGCGACTGGTCTCCTCAGGTGACCAATGACGGAGAAGAGACTGCAAAGAGGGAGGGGTTACCAGTGGCTGATGACACCATGGAGACCGACGCCACCGTTGTGACTGACGTTGATGACATCACCAGTTATGTCGCCGCCAGCGACACCACCGCGACGGGGCGGAGGCAAATGTGGAGGAGCACACACTATGCAGAGAAAGAGGTGCACACGCACACATACGCACACGCACACGCACACGTACACGCACACACACACGCGCACATCCAAACGCACATGCATACATGTAAACGCACACGCATACATGTACACGCACACACACACATATCTGTCCGTGTGTGACACACATTCGTTCCTGTCGATCCACAGGCACTCTTATCATCAGCCAATGACAGTCCCGACTACTGCATAACCCCGCCCCTTCACGACGCAACACTGGAGTCCGACACCCCTCACTACTCTCTCAGCCAATCAGGTTAGTCCCTCATGCGGAAGCCAGCGTCTGGAGGTGGACGGTTCATACGTCACATTCTGTTGCATTCTACAGTAGACACAGTAGAGACCCGAGACTGGGAGGATGATGATGGTGATGACGAAGCAGAAGACGATATCGCTCGTCGCGACGATGCAGATCTGCGGTCGTCAGCGTTCCGTTTCCTCCTGAAGCAAAGTTACGCCTGCGCTCTGATCGCCATGATGGTGAGACCACTTGACCAATACTCCATCAATAGCTGTCAATCACCAAAAAATGTACTGTGTGTACAATGCGTGTGTGTGTGCGCTCGCAGGTGTGGTCCGTAACGCACGTGTCCTGGCTGACGTGTGTGTTGCTGTTGTGGTCGTGCGTCCTCTGGATGTTGCGCGAGAGGCGGCGCTACACGATGATGTCATCGCCCTGGCTGGTCGCCTACGGCAACCTTCTGCTGCTGCTGCAATATGTCTATTGCTTCCCCACTCTGGGGGCGGAGCCGGGCCAGGAGGCGGAGCCGGGAACCGTTGTGAGACAAAACGTTCCTGTCAGAGAACTGCTCTCAAAGGTAATGATGACTCATATTTGATAAGACATATATTCAGGTTGAATTTTCCAACAATAACAGTGATTTGAGCACTATAAGATAATATAAAATTGTAATTTTAAATGCGTATGTTGGATGTTATTTTAAACATTTAAATTGCAGCAAACAACTGTTTTCTATGTATAGATAAAATTCTGAGTTTACATAGCCGGGCATATTGGTGCATGTGTGTGTGTGTGTGTGTGTGGCCCATGGAGCGTTTTGTTCTGAGACCCTGGTGGACACAGTGACATCTAGTGGCAGAAAGTCATATAGATGCACATCCATTCATTTTATCCTGAGTTACACCTGTAAGCGTCCTTGCATAAGCCTAAAGCTGGGAACGAAAATGATGGTACCGATTGTAGCCCTCACACTGTGCGATCACATGGTCTGTCCAGACGGTTGAGTCCTCACAGTTTAGGTGCTCACACTGTGCGATCACATGGTCTGTCCAGACGGTTGAGTCCTCACAGTTTAGGTGCTCACACTGTCCGGGCCGACCGTCACGCCCGGACATTGAGCGTCATTAAGCTGCTCATTGACGTTCACTGTAATTGTGTTGATAGGTTTTGTGTCTGCTGACCTTCTGGCTTCTGTTACGTCAACACCGCACAGAGACGAAGGAACGACAGACAGACAGGCTCCTGTCTGCTGTCAGCGTCTACAGAGAGGGTGAGACACCTGTCTGTCTGTCTGCCTGCCTGATGTACTATGTACTGTATAGGCAGCTTCTGGTGGATCATTATGGAAATGTAGATGTGTGTGTGTGTGTGTGCGTGCATGCGTTTTCTCCTGCAGGGGAGCGCAGCGGTGAGGAGCAACTGGAAGGGGGACAGGAGGAGGTGTTCGGAGGAGGCCGGGGGAGTCAGATGGAGGTGCTGGTTGCCGTGGTAGCCAGGATGTTTGTGAAGTACTGGATCTACGTGTGCGGCACAATGTTTTTCTTCGTTAGCTTCGAGGGACGCATCGTTGTGTATAAAGTTATTTATATGGTTCTGTTCCTGGGCTGTGTTGCACTATACCAGGTAATGAACTGCTGCTGTTAATAGTAATGATGTTGAGCAAACTAAGTTCTGGTAATATTATGAATTTAAACTTGTGCGTGTGCGCGTAGTTGAACTATGAGCGCTGGCGTGCCTTGCTCCGGGGGTTCTGGGTCGCCGTGGTGGTTTACTCCATGCTGGTGCTCATTCTGGTTTACACCTTCCAGTTCCCCTCGTCCCAGCATACGTGGACTCACTACAGCGGTCTGAGCAAAGACAGGTACCACTCTGAATTTACACTAAAATACATTATGGTCCAATCAGAATCACTCACAATACAATATGATGCTGCTAATACGGCAGTGTGTGTGCGTTACTGTGGCGTTGGTTAGACCCAGTGTTTAACCTAGGCTGGTGTTTACAGTGGAACTAAATGTAATCTTACTGCAGGTTGGAAGATCTGGGTTTAGAAAAGTTCTCTGTTCCTGTTCTGTTCACACGAATCCTCATGCCAGCTGCCTTCCTATTGGTACACACGCGCACGCATGCATGCACACACACACTAACACACATGCATACACACTTACTTATATGTCTCTACCATCCATTACTAATTTGTGTGTGTGTGTGTGTGTGCATGCGTGTGTAGGTGTGCATTGTACATCTTCATTACTTTCATGAGCCATTCCTTGTATTGACCGACCTGAAGACTGTGGTCAACACACACAACAGTACAATCACCAGGTACGCACACACACGCGCACACACACGCGCACACACGCGCACGCACACACACACACACACAATTTCAATTGGGTCCTTTAGTAGTGTAATCCATTTATAAGGAGCATGTTTTGTGAATGTACTGTATATATCTAATAATAACATATGAATACAAATGTGTGTGTGTCTGTCTGTCTGTCTGTCTGTTTGTCTGTCTGTATGTCTGTATGTGTGTATGTGTGTATGTGTGTATGTAGGCTGGTTCATTCTGAAGGGAGTCTGGTGGATCTGTCAATGACGTCACCTCCTGCTCCTGTGGAGGAGGAGAAGGAGAAAGAGGAGGAGAAGTGGCAGGATGAGAAGACAGAGGAGGAGAAGGACAGTTACCCCTGCATGCTTGGCATGGAGACCCCATCAGAGGAGATGACAGGTGACTTTTATATGTATTTACATTTACAGGAGATTACATCATATATTTTATACCAAATTGGATTAAAAATATACATTCTGACAGTAAATATATACTTAAAAAAATAAAGACCATAAAGTTGCATGTCCCTCTCCTCTCCTCTCCTCAGACCTGCGCTCTTCCTGGTCTCTGGTCATTGACAGGCTGACGGTCTTGTTTCTGCGTTTCCTTGTGTCGCTGCAGGAGTTGCAGCGCCTCCTCTGGTGGCTTCTGGAACTGCACATAATTAAACTGGTGTCTGCGTATGTGATCTGGGTGTCTGTTAAAGAGGTATTGATCTGATTGATTTGATAAAGTCATGGGATTGATTCAGTCAGATTAGATATGATTTAATTTTGGCTCCAGATATGATTTTATATTTTGTATTCTTATTATTTTGTATGATATGATTGCATTGCAGTTTTGATTTTGGTTTGGTTTGTGTGTGTGTATATATGTATATAAGGTGTGTTTTTTCCATGTGTGTGTTTAACAAAACTGCGTGTGTGTGTTTCAGGTGTGTTTGTTTAACGTGGTCTTCATGGTCAGCTGGTCCGTGGCGTTGCCACGGCGACAGTGGCGTCCGCTGGCGTCCAGCGTGTGTGTGGTGTGGACGTGCGTGGTGTGTGTGTGCAAGATGTTGTACCAGCTACACACAATCCAGCCACACACATACTCCTCCAACTGCAGCCTGGTGGGTCACACGCACACACGCACACGCACACACGCACACACACACGCACTAGCACACTAGTGCTGCTAGCCATGTTAGCAAAATGCTATGTCTCTCTCTCTCTCTCTCTCTCTCTCTCTCCACAGTACAACCTAGTGATGCTCGGTATGTTAGCCTACATATGTACATATCTGAGTTTACGCTTATCTTTACTAATGCAAATGAAGCTTCATACATTGAGTTTCCACATAACGTGTTGTGTTGTATTTGTGTTGTAATTGTGCTGTATGCTGATTCATTGCGTAATGAATTGTGTGTAGCCAGTCAACTCGTCAGCAGAGCTGTCTTCGTCTCTTCTCTACGTGAACCCAGTTGACCCCGCCCACTGGGTGGGGCTACGCAAGACTAAGGGCAAGCTGCTGGACTACTTAAGGGTACGCACGCACACACACACACACACACACACACGCACACTAGCTAACCATGTTAGTATCTCTCTCTCTCTCTCTCTCTCTCCACAGTACAACCTAGTCATGCTCGGTATGCTAGCCTTCGAGGTGACTGTTTATAGACACCAAGAGCTTTACCGTCTCCGTCGCAACATAGTCCCGCCCCCCACCAAGACGCTGTTCCACGACATCACGCGGAAACACCTGGATGACGGCTTGCTGAGCTGCACCAAATATTTTGTCAATTATTTCTTCTATAAGTTTGGTCTGGAGGTAAGTCTAGAGGTCACACACATAATTAATATGCTGGAAATATAATGTTCCGTAATTATATTATGTTTCAATATAATACTGATAATAATGAAGATAATAATAATACTAATACTAGAATTAATTTAATCAATGAACCAGTAGAGTATTTTTATTTTTTTTAATTAGGAAGCTAATTGTATTATTTTCTTTCTATTTTCTTCCGTAAGACCTGTTTCCTGTTGGCGGTGAATGTGATTGGTCAGCGGATGGACATCATCGCTGTAGGCCACGCCTTCGGCCTCTTCTTCATCCTATCACGGCGGAGCAGGAAACGCATCCGCGGCATCTGGCAGAAGTATTGTCACTTCCTGTCTGGACTGGTGTGCTTCCAGTATCTGCTGTGTTTGGGCTACCCACCTGCAGTATGCACTGGTACACACACACGCACACACACATGCACACGCACACGCGCGTTGTATTGCAATTAATTTGAATCACGTAATTAATCTGTGTGTGTGTGTGTGTGTTTGCATGCAGACTACCCATGGCGTTCCAGTATGGACTCCAACATGATAAAATGGTTTTTCCTACCAGATTATCTGACACCCCCAAACCCTTTGTTCCTACTCTGTAAGACATTATTATTCACATTGACATTACTGATAATAATTGTATTATCATTATAGTAGTAGAAGAAGAACAACTCCCCTCTCCTCCTCTAGATGACTTCCTGCTCCTCCTGGGAGCATCTCTCCAGGAGGAGGTGTTTGAGGAGGAGGTGTATGTTTCAGTTCAGCTGTTAGCCGGAGACAACAGGGAGGAGACAGATGATGGACAGGTGTTAAGCCCCGGCCCAGACTTTATGCTCTGCAGGTCAGAAATCACTCACTCACTATACTGCAGTGCCTGTCTGTTTGACCCGACTAACCTGTCTGTCTGTCTGTCTGCAGGTCTTATCTGGACATGATAAAGGTTGTGATGTTCAGCTACATATTCTGGTTTGTTTTGACAATCATCTTCATCACTGGAACCACAAGGTCTACATTTTATTTTAATTTGTATTAATATTTGTGTTATTGTGGTTATATTGTAATATTGTTCTTTTTATTGTAGGATCAGTGTATTTTGTATGGGCTACTTGCTGGCATGTTTCTACTTTCTGTTGGTGGGCGGAGACTTGCTGCTTAAGCCAATCAGAACCATCCTGCTGTACTGGGACTGTCTGATTGGCTACAACGTCTTCGTCATTACGATGAAAAACATTTTGTCTGTAAGACACACACAAACACACACACACTGGAGTGGGTAAATGTCTTATGACTGCCCCCACTGATCGTTCAGGGATCTGCATGCACAACATTTATGTGGCTAATGTCATTCATTAAAATAATAGGACCCATGTGCCTAGCCTGGCTCCCTATTGCTCTCAGATCAGTTTGTTTAGCTGAGATTACCGTCTGGAAACCCTGTTTGCATTAGCGTTCGCACAGCCACCCTGCTGGAGGACCAATCAGGGTGGGTTAGTGAGATGACGTTGAAGTCAAGCCTGTTTCCAAATGGTGGTAGAGCTAGATGAGGTGATCAAAACCGTTAGTAGCAACACCGATTGGTTAAAGGCTGTCTAATAGTTTCAAAATTATCCAGAGGACTACGCCCAGTAGGAGGAAACGACTGTTAACACTTCTCAATGGAGCGTGGCCAGACCTTATTCACAAAGTGAATATTTGGTCTTGTTACACCAGGCTACCATGTGCCATTTAATCCACTTACATTTGAATACATTTTAAAAATAGGAGATTTAAATATTTATTATTTATTTATGTATGTTGTACTCAGTTTCATCCAAATCAATTGTCCATCTGTCTATTTGCCTACAGGTCTTGGCGTGTGGTTACATAAAGTCTCTGGTGGGAAATCACTGTTGGTTGATCCAGTTGTTTAGTCTTGCCTGTACCATCAAAGGCTACGCTAAACGTAGGTGTCTGTCTGTCTGTCTGTCTGTTTGTTTTACCCGTCTGTCTGACCAACGTCTGTCTGTCCGTAGCGGAGCAGGGCAGCAGACAATGCGCATTGCCTAGCGACGAGGCCGGTATCATCTGGGACAGCATCTGCTTCCTGTTTCTGTTGCTACAGCGACGTATCTTCAACAGCAGCTACTTCCTGTATGTAGTCCAGGACCTAAGAAACACCCAACTACTGGCCTCCAGGTACAGACACACACACACGCACGCACATCTGTTTGAGTGTCAAGCACACTATAGCAATTGATTATTTGTGGGTCAATTGGAGTGCCAAGATTGAGAAGATGCTGCAGTTGTATGTGCAGTGACGAGTGCACATGTCTTGAGTTTAGCCATTGTTTTTATGTCCCGGACACATTTTTAAGTTAAGGAGCCAAATTGGCGCTCATTCTAGTCACCAATGTTTGTTGGAATGAGCCATTCAGAGCTGCATTCTGAGCCAGATTTGATCTATTGCAGATGCTTAGTCATTTTCTAACATGTTTGAAATTAAAATGAAGTACCACATCCTGAACACACAGTCCTTGCTGCTCACGTCTCCTGAGCCTTTCTTTGTTTTGTGTTCTGCAACTTTTACTGCTATTGCTTTGGGTTCATAATACAGAGCTTTGAAAGCAACATTATGTAACGTGTAATTCCTGAAAAGTGTTAAAATATCTGTTGAGACACGTATGTGGGTATTGTACTTACACTAATAGACACGCAAAACAACATGTTTCTGTTCAAGTTCTCCATTTTGGCAGAGTAACGTTTTTGACAGCTCAGACATGACATCCCTTATTTTCCCTCCAATGAGACAACCGACGCCCAGATAATGTTTTGGAATGTGAGCAGGGTTTAGAAAGTTAACCCTATTTAACCTGATTAACTTCTATTACCACTAGTGAAAGCTCTTGCATGGTGTATGGCTAGTGATACACACAATTATGTTGTGGTACATTATGGCATTCATGGCAGCTCCTAATTTATTCCAATACGTTGGTATTAATTTAGTACATTTGACACCATTGCATGCGTGCGTGGTAGGGCCGTATTCACGGTGTGGAGCCAGCATCATGATCCAGCATGTTTTCATTTAGGTTTCTGCCTGCCTCAGCATATCGG
Organism: Typhlichthys subterraneus; assembly: GCA_027564835.1. NCBI lineage: Eukaryota > Metazoa > Chordata > Actinopteri > Percopsiformes > Amblyopsidae > Typhlichthys > Typhlichthys subterraneus. The sequence goes on from JAODUH010000980.1 coordinate 24,766, forward strand.
TGGGCACGTTTCTATTTGTAGCGAACTCATGTTCATACATTCAACATACCAGTTTGAAATCAATAACTCCTAATTGTCGTGTTGTTCCACCATGTCTCACCTCGGTCGTGAATGCTTCACTGTAGGCTCATTTAGTAGATATCACCCAACCCTTGTGTGTGTGTGTGTGTGTGTGTGTTAGGGGGGCAGAACTAATCCAGGCTGCAACAGTAAAATCAGTAATGTCTCGGTTGGAGGAAGAGAAGAAATCTATGGACCTCCTGAAACGACAGTCAGTATATTTATAATAGCATATACAGTACTACTGTATACTATATGAGGATATCAAAAGTATGTTCTAATAATAATGAAGAGTGTTTGGATTATACTGTGTGTGTGTGTGTGTGTGTGTGTGTGTGTGTGTGTGCGTGCACGTGTGCATGTCCATAACCGTGCATGTGTGCTTTGTAGGATGGAAAGAATCAAGTGTAGACAACAAAAGTTCCGGAGAGGAAAACAGAAATTGATCCAAGGTTTGTATTTCTGTCTGTCTGTCTGTTTGTATGTCTGTCTGGCTGTGAGCGTTCTTATGTGTGTGTGTGTGTGTGTGTTTTTAGGTCAGGACAACAGGAGTGGGCGGGGCCAGCGTGACTGGTGGAATCCCTGGGTTGACCACGCTTCTAGTATGTCACATGACAAGCCAAGGAAACACAGAAATAACTTCCTGTGACAATCATGATGTCATAGGAAGTAATTTCTGTGTTTCCTTGGCTAAATTAGTTTGTTTAATTAATACATTTGTTTTAACCCCTGAGTGACTTACACAAATTATGATGCTGTCCACTTTAATACAAAATCAAGCTATCACCATGTGACCGTGTGTCATTATTATTATTTACATGAAGAACACTGTTGTGCATAAGATACAATTATCAATGTATCTATACACATAATACAAGTTAAAGGTCGCATATTGCACCTTTATGGTCAATTCACCTGCAATATATCTGTAATGTAAAGCAGTTGAAGCTACTTAAAGTGGTGTTATTGCTGTAGCTAGCAGAGAGCAGAGATCATCAGCATATTGTGACTACATCAACATATTGTCTCCCTCCAGTGGTCAGGGGAGGGAACTACTACATGTTTGAGACTGACAGCGGGGATGAGGAGGATGGGAATGACGAAGAGGATGGCAATGAGGAGGAGGAGGAGTCTGCTAAGAAGTCTGCCTTTCAGGTGAGCTCCCCATTTCACCATGGTTACTTGCATATTCTGTTCAATTAGATTCTATTCTATTTCCTTTACTGATATTCATTTCTTGCTCTGCCTGTCAGTTTGTATATCACGCCTGGATAACTGACTCCAGAACAGCCATGAGAGCACGCAGCAGGGAGAGGAGGCGACAGAGAAAAGACCGGAGCAGCAAGGAGGAGGAGCCAAAAGGAGGTGAAGAGCAGAAGAACCAATCAGAATTATTTCGATAGATGACTAGATTAACAAGTGGCGTGTTAGCAACAACAAACGAGTGCTTTGGGGTCTGCAGGAGCAGGAGCCATAGAGCTGGAGGAGGAGCATGAGGAGGAGCCTGAGGAGGAGCAGGAAGAGGAGGAGACAGAGGAGGAGGCAGCAGGTACATCATTAATCATATCTACTGTATGTTCTCCTGTGTGGGGTTTTCAATGTTGCCTTCCTCTGGGTATTAACAAGTGTGTGTGTGTGTGTGCGCGTGTGTGTGTGCGTGTGTGTGTAGAGAACGCTCTCCAGCGCGTGTCCAGTTCCTTGCGTTTCTGCTGGGTGCTCCTGCAGGCGGTCCTAGAGTCCGTGACGTTGTGGCTGAACTCTCTGAATGAAGAGCACTCTCAGATATCTGCTGTGCTGCGCATGGAGCGCTGCCTGCTAACACAGCATGCTAACCAGGTACGCACATGCACACACACACGCACATGCACACGCACACGCACGCACAGTTACAGTACAAGCAAAACAAGCCCAGAAAACAATGGAGGTTTTTACTAAAGAGTAAAATCAAATTATCAGCTGAAAATTTAAATACAGAATGTTTGTCTCTATGCACACATTCACTGTTTAGTCATTTGTTTGAGTTGCATTTATTACCTCTATTCGTGGACTAACTATGCATTAAAGGTGGAGTAAGTCATTCTGGAGAAAAGACTGTAGATATTAAAATCAACATGTAAACACAATACATGCAGCAACAAATGCTAGCCACGCATTAGGCTGAAATAGTGTTGTGCACCACTTTGCCTGGTATTAGATTTAATATAGTCTGCTTTTATTTACATCGTTGTGTGTGCGGTTGGTTTCCAGGGTAACCAGCCTTCCAGAGAGACGATACATGAATTTTACCAACAACAAATGTCTGGTCTGAACTACACTTTGCACGATGCGGAGCGGCAAGCAGAGGACTACACTACCCACGGTGCTGTGCGGCAAACAGACGATCGTGCGATCCACAGTGACGAGAGACTGACAGAAAGCTACGCTGCCCACAATGCCGAGGACCAGAGAGAAGATCTAGTAGAACATTCTCCAGAATGCCCAGTGGCTAAAACCAGCCAGCGCCCTCATCCTAAACTCCTCCGGATGGAGAGAATACACTCCTCATCTTCATCAGAGGAGGGGAGGACAAGCAGGTGAGTCTGTCTGTCTGTCTGTCTGTCTGTCTTTACCGCCTGTCTGTATCACCTTGGTCGGGCTCTCTATACTGCTTATGTCTTATGGCTTTATCATTACTTTACAGTATATCTTATCTCACATTTATGCCTTGTAATCTTTAAATGTAACCACTCTCTCTCTCTCTCTCTCTCTCTCTCTCTCTCTCTCTATCTCTCTCCAGTCAGTGCACCTCTCTCTGCCATGTGGCTGACAGAACAGAGGAGTTGCCCCTCCACTCTCCAGACCCACAGCAGGCTGCACCCCCCCTGTGTCCTCCCCCCTACAGCCTGGTGCTAAGAGAGCAGGAGGGGGAGCACTTCCACTCTCCTCCCCCCTCTGCTTCCTCCGCCCCTCTGCCCCGCCCCCAGCAGTTGACAGCCAATGACCTGCTAAGACATAAGTACACACACACACACACACACACACACACACGCACACGCACGCACACACATACACACACATGCACGCGCAAACACACACACCTTGGAACATGATAGGACACATAGAAATATTGATAAATTCTTATTGGCCCTTTAAATAAAGGTATATGATATAATGTGTGTGTGTGTGTGCTTGCCAGGATGTTTTATGACGAGGACTTGGAGGCCTCCGACCATTTCTATGGCAACCAGCCACAGTTGCTCCACCTGTGCTATGCCCTGTACAACATCCTGGTTGCTAGGTAATGGTTGCTTCCTGTGCAGTTGGCACATAACTAGTCTCAAAGCAAAGTTTCTAGATCATAATGACTGTAATGAGTGTATTTATATATGCATATATATTTATATATATATTGATTTTGGCCTTAGTGTGTATATTTCTCTGTCTCCTCAGGTCAGAGAGTGTGTGTTATGTTGTGATCGTGTTAAACCACATGGTGAATGCCAGTGTGTTGTCCATCGTTCTGCCGGTGTGCGTGTTTCTCTGGGCCATGCTGTCAGTACCCCGACCCTCCAAGACCTTCTGGATGACAGCGATCATCTACACAGAAGTGCACACACACACACACACACGCACGCGTGCACACACACGCGCACACACACACACACACACACACACAAACAAATGCAGGCCTTCATTTTGTCAATCAACACAAACCATCATTAATATTCCCATAATATCATTATATATATCAGAAATATATTAATAATTCACAATAAATATGATAAATACAGATTGCACAAATAAAAAATGTTTGTGTGTGTGTGTGTGTGTGTGTGTGTGTGTCCAGGTTGCCATAGTGATCAAGTACTTCTTCCAGTTTGGCTTCTTCCCTTTCCACCAGCGATCAGAGGTGGAGCGCTCCAAGCCGTTCTTCCCGGCCAACATCCTGGGCGTGGAGAAGTCTGACCGCTACGTCTTATACGACCTGATCCAGCTGCTGACCCTGTTCACACACCGCGCTGTCCTCAAGGTCACACACTACATGCACTCTCATGTCATCTAATGTCCTCAAGGTCACACACTACATGCACTCTCATGTCATCT
>JAODUH010000981.1:0-13185 GCA_027564835.1 Typhlichthys subterraneus
ACTAGACATGTATGAGAGAAGATAGTCTGGCCTCCATAGGCCAGACGTGTATATTAAAGTTATATACACATCTGGCCGAGTGATGTAGGGGTTAATGATTTTTGATAGAATTTTATAAAGATCTCCAAGTTAATCATTAAACGGGAATAAGCAGTATGTTTCAGCAAATTACAATAAATAGAAAACAAAATAGAACAAAAGATGAGTGCATTCAGAAGAAATAGAGATTGAGATCCCAAATCAACCGTGTGTGCTTTCCTCCCCCATAGAGTTCAATGTTGGGCAGTACAGGAGAGACTGTGTAAAGATCTACAAGTCCTTTGAGTTCTTCCGTCCAGACAACGTGGAGGGTTTGAAGATCAGACAGTAAGAAACTATTTCGCGCAGTGCTAGTGACCGTAATGTGATTAGACTGTGCTTCTTCACACTCCTTGCATCCTTTGCAGACAGTGTGCTTCTGCTGCACTAAACGATGTGAGACAGTACCTGTCAGACGAGGGAGGTCATGTTGCGGTGAGTTACACAGTATAACACCTGGCTCGTGTGGAGTATGGTGCGTACAATGCTGTCCAGTGTCGGTGTTGCAAGATGCTTCCAATCATTTGAAGTAGTAGTTTCTTTGTTTCTTATCTTGTTTCACACTTCTGCTGTTTATGGGTGTAAATAGGACTTCCGTGTATGTCCACACTGTTATGCTATTAAAATAAGTGGTTCGTAAGTGGCAATCATCACATTATAAAAGTGTAACTTCACCCCATCTCTGAGCCTGACTCCACCCACTGCACAACTTTGAAAAATGCTCAAACATAATAAATGAGCCAATGGAGGGTAGGGGGCTAGGGGCTGAGAGGGGGGTCCTATTAACATCAGTGGATTTTGATGACGCACAAGTGGACTGAAAGTACGGTCCTGAGTCAGCAAGGACTTTGGGAGGTGTAAAATCTAGATGTTTATAAAAATGGACATTTAGTCAATATTAACACCAGTGTCTTGTCAAAGTTCAGTGCTATTAGTTGGCAGTTCCTCTTTAATGGCTCTGAGCTGTCCGCTTTGGTTTGGCCGTGATGTGAGTTACACGGTTTAGACTGTGCTCCATGTCTTATTATTCAGGTGTTTGATGCAACCAACACCACCAGAGAAAGGAGGGAGACCATCTTACAATTTGCAGAACAGAATGGCTTCAAGGTACCACTGCAACTTCTTAATGCCATCCTATGTAAAGAACGCTTAGCTGTGTAAAAGCTGACTTTTAACATCCATTCATCTTCCCCTCTCAGGTGTTCTTTGTGGAGTCAGTCTGTGAAGACCCTGACGTCATACAAGAGAACATAGTGGTAAGTTGTTTAAAGTCAAACTGTGCATCGTCAGATTGCATGCTGCTGCTTACGTTTTGTGCTTCAAGCGGGGTTTAACCAATATACTTTTAGGCAAGTCTTGCCTCTCACAGCCACCTCTGAAGAGCCCCAGGTAGTTATTTAGGAAGACTGTATAGGCAGGTGGCTTACATCATCGCAACCACATGATTGGTTAAATAGGTTAATGCTTGGCAGTTATAAAGCAGACGATTGGCTCTTTTGGATTATCACATTAGAACTTAATGAGGTAAGGAAGCTTCAGTTAATTTCCTTTTGCACGCTTTCTGTCGCTCTGTTTAGCAAGTGAAGCTTGGCAGTCCGGACTACACCAACTGTAACACAGAAGAGGCTGTGGAGGACTTTATGAAGAGGATAAAGTGCTATGAGAACTCTTATGAGACACTGGATGAGGTCCTGGACAGGTGAGATGGGGAGATTTGTGTTAAGGGTCTGTTTAGCTAGCGCTTTTGTTTTGCTAGGAGACAACTGAATCCGACAACGGATCATTTGCAACCTGTTTGCAACTGGCAGTTTTGAGCTGAGACGGAAAATGCAGCTTGAAGATTTTGCACACTAGTTAGCTAATACAGTATTTGTTATCTAGCCTATAACATTAATGAAACATAGCCTACCAGTAATTCCTCCATGGCATGTGTTCATTCCTATATTCCTATCCTATCCTTTTTTTAAATAGAAACAGGATGTTGTATTTCAAGGCATTCAGAACAGATCTGAAATCAATTTCCCCTCCCCCACCTCGCGCTGCTTGTGATGCCACTTGAGAAGCACGCAAAGGTTCACCCTGGTTGAACTCTTGCGCGCTGCTCCGTGCACCCGCCGCGGGTCAGGACGTGCTGCCCTGCACCTCCGCGTTCCGCTGCGGCGCACATACATTTGAATGGAATTTTGGGATTTACGCCCTCGTTTGCGCATAAACGGCCTTTACATCTGCAGGAACACTTTTAATATATGTAAAGGAAAACAGGAGCCAAGCAGTTAAATCTGGCCAGCTTGGTCCTTTTGACTATCTTGTTTTACACATTCATTATTATTCATGTACATTTCTTCCAGGAGGAGTTTTGGCTTAGTGACATATTAGACTGGACTAAAAATGAGCCCAGCGCTTTTGGGTCCCTTTCAGACAATGCACTTTGAAACTTAAATTCTTTGATATGATGCTTTAATGTTCTGTCACAGCAGGGTTTGCCTGTAGCCCTGTTATCTCAGTGGTAATGAATAGTTGTGGGGTGTTAATGACAAGCAATGACATGTCTGCGTGGCTTTGCGTCATACCCCAGGGATCTCTCATTCATCAAGATCATGGATGTAGGCCATCGCTACCTGGTGAACCGGGTTTTGGATCACATCCAGAGCCGCATTGTGTACTACCTCATGAACATCCACATCACGCCACGCTCCATATACCTGTGTCGCCACGGCGAGAGCGAGCTCAACATCAAGGGCCGAATTGGCGGGGACTCTGGTCTCTCTACCAAGGGCAAGGAGGTACGGAGAACCAGCAATTCCAGTTTGGCGGATATTACCTCAGGGAATTATTATAATAATTTGTTTTAATGTTCTGCTCGGCCTGCAGTTTGCCAAGTACCTGGGCCAGTTCATCCAGTCACAGGGCATCAATGACCTGAAAGTGTGGACCAGTCAAATGAAGAGAACCATCCAGACGGCCGAAGCTCTCAACGTGCCCTACGAACAGTGGAAGGTCCTCAACGAGATAGACGCCGTAAGTATTGGAGGCTGTGCCAGTACAGTGGTGCACCGCGGCTAATGGCGTTTTTAACGTCTGTTGTCTGCGTCCGCTGTCCTCAGGGAGAGTGTGAGGAGATGATGTATGAGGAGATCCAGGAGAACTATCCTCTGGAGTTTGCCTTGAGAGACCAGGACAAATACCGCTATCGATACCCCAAGGGAGAGGTGGGGCACTTTTTCTCTACAACACCCGGACATTGCTCTGGAGCTTAGATGTGTGTATGTGAGGGAGATTGGACAAGATAATGTAGAAATTGTCTCAGAAGTGTTCTGGATAATGTGGTCCTTGGCTCTATTCACTTTTCATATATAATAACTAAGAGAAGAAACATTACAGATGTTAAAGACCTTGTGTGTCTTGTGGTGTGTTCTCAACCTTTTAGTCTGTCCCATTACCGCCCCATTAGTATCCTCCACTGGCTGCAGTGTTAAAGGTATGGTCGGTCATTCTTGCCAACTTCGAGATCAAATCAAAACCGCATCGCTCCGCGGTCCTCACGCATCGAAATGCATTGTGAAGCAAAGGTAGTGCTACGACCTTGTGATATGAGCGGCGTTCGCCACTTTGTATACGCTACTAATTCAAGAGCCAGGGCTGTGTAGAAGTATCAGATTATTGCTTCAGCACGCACAGAGATGGGTAAGATAGCAAAATGCAAGAAGATATTTGTTGAATTTGACATAGTGTATTGTCTTACATTTAGCTTGCAATAGCCGACTATACCTTAAGAGGCAGTGCTGAATGTGATTCAGGTTAGTGATTCTAGACATGCCCCCCAGACATGCTTGTGTAAGTTTTACCAGAGGCTCTAGTAGAACTTGTTTCAGTATTGTTATATTTTTTTTATGTACAACGTGATGTGATTTAGAGGTCTGCGTCTATAGAGATGATCTCAATGTTATCTCATAATCTCAATCTGCTATCTTCTGAAGACTGTGTCAATGTATTCTGTCAAACCCTTGTCTGTCTGTGTCTCTATATAAATATAAATGAATAAACCACTGCATTATCCTGTCACCCACGGTCAGTCCTATGAGGACTTGGTGCAGCGTTTGGAGCCAGTCATTATGGAGCTGGAGAGGCAGGAGAACGTTCTGGTCGTCTGCCACCAGGCTGTCATGCGTTGCCTGCTTGCCTACTTCCTGGACAAAACAGCAGGTCTGTTTATGAACATATGGTCACATACAGAACTAGCGTAGACTCATGCTAACGAGCTTGTACACTGTATTAGGAATGGGAGTGGCCAAATCGCCTTCAGAACAGTTTCAGCATATTAACTTTGCACTTTTGTCAGTGTGACGCATGCGGCCAGACGTGTCACACTCACAGCCGTCACTGGGTGAAGCACTCATCCCGCTTCCATTATTGGTTTATTATTATATGTATTATATATTGGATGCACAGCTGGGGCATTGTTATTAAAGCACGAATAACTAAGTGAGTAAATACATTATTCTACGTATATACTGTATAAAGGGATGTCACTCACGATACCAGAAATGTAGTAGTCGATAACAATACCAGTGAATTTCCACGGTTCTCAATACTCATTTCGATACCACGGGGCGAAAAAAAAAAATGAGAAGAAATTGAAGTGTGTATGTGTATCAGAATGATATTCAGGGTTCTACTGTTGATCCAGTTTGTTAGTTAAAAGTATATAAAACCTTTGTTAAACCATCAAATCTGCAGCATTCTTATTTTGTTGTTCTGCTGATGTCGCCACGAGTTAACCCCTAGTTAGCAGAAGGCCCTTGGATCCACAATTGACTTCCATTAAAAATATATATATAAAAAAAGACATCTACTGTGTTTACTAAGAATTCTATTTGTAAATTTTATAGACAGAGTAAAATACAGTTTTGACAAATAATGTAAATCACAAAGCCAGCTCCAGGCTGGTCTCTCTGCGTTTGCACTAATACTAAGGTTAATAAGCTACACAGTTGTTGATTCGAAGTTTACAATGTACTTTCGTAGCATTTCTTTTTCACACTGTCCTTTTGTGTTTTAACAGAGGAGCTGCCGTATCTCAAGTGTCCACTGCACACTGTGCTGAAGCTAACACCAGTGGCCTATGGTGAGAAAAGACTGGTCTGCTATACCAGTGCTTACTGCAGTCAAACTTGCACGGGGTGAAGTGTTTTGCTGTCTAGCCTGATGATATATGTTGTGTTGGCAGGCTGTAAGGTGGAGTCCATATACTTAAATGTAGATGCAGTCAACACTCACAGAGACAGACCAGAGGTACGTATCAAGACACACTCGCACAGTATGGGTTTGAAAGGTGCCTTCCACTGATGTGAACAGGCTGGACAAACATACAGGTCGGACAAACTATAGTTTTAGGTGTGACAAGTAGTATTTGGCACTAATTGCTGCATATTCTGAAACCACAGATTATTTTGCATCTCATATGTAGCTTCAGACCCTTTTGGTATATGCATACTGGTCTCTGTAATGTGAAGTGTTAAATTATGCTGTAATACTGAGATATGTTAGAGATGTGTCACTGAGAGGACTTTGGTTTATTTTTGCGAAATGCCATGTTTTGGTGAAAAAAATTTTACAGTTTGTTTGTTAGCGAGAAACGTCTTGGGCCTAGGGGTGGCGGGGATGAAAACTTTGCATCACGTAGTTGAACAGCGAAATTGTACTGCAGTTCTGTTACGTTAGCTCAGCAAACATCTCAAAACAATCCTAAAATCCATTCTAAATGTGTATTATTTTCTCTTTCTCCATATATGTCCAATACATTAGCTCTCTTGTGTAGACTGATTCATTACCCCTCCTGTCTGTGTTTTATCGTTGAACAGAACGTAGAAGTGTCGCGGATGTCAAAGGAGGCTTTGCTAACAGTGCCAGCTCACCAGTGAAACAGTATCTTTACCTGCCCACATTCTTACCACCCCCCCACCCTGCTTAACCCCAACAGTCAGCCTAACAAAAATCACTACTAGCTTTCTTCTTCAACTTTCATCTTGTCATCGCATTAGCGGAATAACTCCTTTCCTTTGAGGACTTTTATTACGTAATGGCAATTAACTGGAATCCAGTTTAATTTTTGACTACTAACCCTGTAACATGGGTTGTGTAGAATGCATATCGTCTCATTTCTGGAGAATTATGGATATGATTTAGGTATATCAATATATTCTGGGCTGTGAATTACTTTTTAGCACCTTATCATGCACCGCAGGTTTACAACCTTCCCATTCTCCTCAATGATTTCACAATGTTAATTTGTGTAACATATCTATGGTTTTCTCTAACCTGCCTTAATGTCTTCGTTTATATGTATCATTGCACGATATAAACGTGCATTTGGCTCATTTTGCACATGAAAATTTTGTCATTTTTAGTTTCTTAAATATTGTTTTGTATTGTATATCTGGGCAGGCAAAAGGAGTTTTAGAAACATATGCATTTGTTATAATTCTGTTTAATAATGTGAAATACGATGGTCAGAATGAAGAGGAAGTCATTTCTGTTTACTTTCTGTGAATAAACTGAACATGACCAGTTCTACTGCATTCCATGCAATCGTGATCTGCTGTCATTTATTTTTTGAAGGGCAACATATATTCTGTGTATAAATCTGAACGTACTGTAAGCTTACCAGCACAGATCACATGTCACATAGAATAACCACGGTTGACAAGTCATAATATGGGCAGGTTTGCACGGCAATCCATAGATACAAAGGGTCTCTGTTTTATTTAGATGCAGACTCCAGTAGTGAGAATAATATACCAGGGTCTTTCATCAAACTGCATGAAACATTCTAGCATACAAAGCATACAGCTACATACAATTAGACTATGTGTAATAATGTGTAACAGGCATTTTTAAGAATTTCAATAAAACATGTATTACATGGTAAATACAACCCTACATTATAGGTATTGGGATATTTTATTTACATAGCTGTATTCACAAACGCAATACTGCTAAAATATGGGTTCTATATTCATTTAGAAGGATATTTATCTAAGAAGGCACAGTTTGTCTACAAATAAACTACCAAGACTTAACAGGGGCCTGCGACATAGTTATTTGACACTGTTTGTGTTTTCAGAACGTCAATGTTCATCGTACATCTCAAGATGCCTTGCAGACAGTCCCACCGCACCTATGACTTGGCTGATGAACTCTAACCAAGAGAGTCTGTTCACCCGTTCCTTACGCTGGGTGAAAATTGCCAGAACGTCCTTTTCATCCTTTTGCTGCTGTTTTCTGTTTGCACAAAGGAAATTGGAGAGGCTAGCTACTGTAATAAATACAGTAAATGCGCTCAAGTTGCTCAAAATGCGCTTAGGTTGGGCTTCAATATTGGGTTTAAGAGCCAATACACAGCTAGTGGTATTAGTACAGGCTGTTTGTGAATGGACTATTATTCTTAACTGTTTTTAAATGCCTGGTTCAATGCCCTTGCTCGTTTTTTCTGTATTCTCATTGGTTTCAGCATGGGTTCTTGTGAACAGCAGCAGACTTATTACTGTAGAATACTGACATTCTTATAGAATTAACTGTTGCCTCCACAAATGTGTGATGAACTGGTATTTTGCAATGTTATACTGTTTAACATGCTCTATGTACTGTTAAATGTCAAATATGTGAATACTGTAACATAAACGTATGTTTTCAGTGTGGTAATTTAATGGTAGAGCTTGAGTACAATTGGATGTGTACATTATGTAAATTATTGGTGTTTTTAACAAAAGTGAAACATTCCTTATTAAATTATCACAAACATAGCATTAATTAATTAATTCATTACGGAATTAGCTACAGAATTAAAAAAGATAATTAAGATATGCTATTTTTTGTACACAAGTTCGATGCTGTTTCCATACACGTTTTTGTGAAAGTATTTGTTTTTAATCTTAGATTGTGACTTAACTTTAATACAAGTTAGTTTGTCTAAATATAATCTAATGAGCTATGTGAGGTTCCACTAACCAGGGTGGCTTTGCAAATCTGCTTCTGCAGTCACTGTTGCCATTGAAATATACCCAGAGATAAGCTGTGACTAACATCCAGCTACTTTTCTGGACCTCAATATCTGCATTGAATATTATAGCAGAAAATAAAGTTTGACCCATCAAGCTCAAGGCCTACACTAATTTAATGGCAATTTCTTTCAAGTGGGCTATAATGTAAAATTGCAATGTGTGCTATGTACAAATAAAGCTTAACGTGGTCTGTAGCCTACTGTCTAACTAGCCCAGTAAGACAATGTCAAAATGCTATTATGAGCATTAGACACTACACATGAATGACAAATGACATTTGCCTGTGGTTGGTTACCACAGGCAATTTTAACATTTAAGTAGTGAAGACTTTAAAAACAGCTTTTTTGTGTGGCTACATAAATGTGAACCAATCCCTATAAGAGATTTAAAAGCCATGCACCACAAAGCTTGCTGTCAATGTTTTAAGAGCCAGAATACAGATACAGTGGACACAAAACATTCTCAGGGAATTAGATTTATTGATAGCTGACAGAGGGTACTGAGCATTTAACAAAATGAATAGGAAAAGAAAATGTTACTGCACTGGTAAACAATGCTTTAATTAATTATATTCTTTATAATAAATTCCATTGAGATTACTTTCCTCGCTCTTTACATATGATCTTGAACAAAGGAAGAAGAAAGAATCCTAGGCATACCGTTTATATGAAAAATGTATTTTAAAATGATACAGGCCTTTGGAAAAAACACATTGCAATTGCCCCTGTATTCATGGATATAAATGTGGTTAATACTTGAAGGACCTGCCTTTGTTTTGAGATTTGTTGCAGACGAAGTGGCAGACAAACGAAATTGCTAAATATTTCATTATATACACAGTCATTGCTATTCATGAGTACAGGAAATGCTTGAGCGCTGGGAGCAACATGGCCCAATTGGCCATTTATGGTTCTCCTTGCCGATTGACGGTTAAATTCTATCGTTCTGCATTATTGTGCTGCTGGGCCATATGACTTCTCTTTTTGTGTGGAAACATGGACGGACAAGGTCATCAGAACTGAAAAAAGAAAAAAGATTCACTTAACTGCATTACAGTAAAGAGATTATAAACAATCTAAATGTATTATTTTTATTTTGAGCTCAAATAAAAGCCAACTTCCTTCAAAGCTGCGCCCCCACACATTGAAAGACAATGCGAAGCTGCATTGTTGAGCAGTGTTTGCCACTTTGTTTATGTTCGTTCATATATATATATATATATATATATATATATATATACACACACACACACACACACACACATATACACACATATATATATATGAGATACAACCAACCATCTTACATTTTTTAGGAATTCCTCAGCAACAATACGAGCTCTGGCGTTGACAGACAGCTTCATCTCGCTGATCTCTTTATCTATCTCCTCCATAAAGTTGATAACAAAATCCACCAGCTTGTGTTTGTACATCTGCTCTGTGTGGAAGTTGGTAATCAGAAAGCTAATGTCGTATCCCTAATAATTGGTGATGAGAAGGAAAAAAAAAGAAAAGAAAATCAATGATAGCAGTCTAGAATGAAGAAATATAATAAAGAGCATGAAATATATGTAATGTTTTGTTTATTTGTACACATCAGGTTCAATATAGTTGCAAGGTGTATGCTGTAATAATTAACATGAATTTAATGATTGCATATAATTGTTTTGACATTATATCTATTTACACACTTATGTCAATATTTCTCTTGTTGAACTTGTTCTTCATTGCTGCTCATTACTAATAGAGATGACATTTGTTCTATTCTTACCTCTACTGGTTTCCTTCTCAGAATGAAGAAATTCTCTGCTCTCATCATCATAAAGCGCATGAACTTGTGGCATAGGATCTTCTCAATTTCATCAGCCTAAATAATACAGTAAAGTAATGTTTCATTCAATGTGCCTGTGTTTTAGCAATTACCATGAATTTTGATAGGGGTAGAACAGGGGCAAGTCGTAAGCATTCCATTTTTTCTGACCTGTTTGACAGCAATGCTGACTCTTACAGAGTTGATGGAGCCCTCGATTAAAACCTTCTCTTTCTCATTGCGACTGACCACCACAGGCTGAAGTAATAGTTCCTTGCTGCTTCTGTAAACACATATTTTTATGGGGAAGTACATCGTTTAATTTTAAATGAATGCATTTACCGCAAGACCATACAAGCTCAGATTCACAGTCACTGCACCTAACATGACAATTAAATTGCCAACGTGCAGAGAGGTAGACCCAGAGGTCTGGATAGACCTCCATCCACAATAGGAATTTATTTTGTTACGCCCCAGCAAGTCCACACTTGTAAAGCAGATGCTGTATATGTAAGACCTGATAGTAGCCAATAGTTACAGTCTCGCTCAACACAAAACCTACCTGACTTCTACCTCTGGTTTGTTATGACGCTCCACAACTTGAGAGGAGAAGTTCTCCAGACATAGTGCGGCCTGCAAAGTCGCCTTCACAGCGTTCAAGTAGGGACGAAGTGTCGCTGTCTGGAAGACGAATTAAACATTGTTCGCGGTACAATACAAATAGGTATGTTATAGAAAGTGACAGTGACACCATCTCTCAGGCTTGCCATATGATGTTTTTAAATCACTAACCCAATCGAGACAAGGAACATTCTACTGAAATTCTCAACTAGTTGAGTCGAAACAGGTATTTTGGAGAAGTAAATTCAGATCTGAGAGAATCATATCTGCAAGATCTTCCAGTCGTCAGGCCCATATTGCAAAATATCATATCACGGTTAACAAAACACTGAACTAATATGCTATGTAAAAACACTGAGGATAAACATATCTGAATCAACATTATATAGTAATTGCAATATACCTACCATATTTTCGCTGTGCAAGGCGGAAGCTCGTCTGCCACGCCTGGGGACTCCTCTTCCGTACATCTGAAAACCCAGCACAAGCGAATAGAAAAGTGTGCGCTCGATTTGTTTTAACTTTCTAGCGTCGCATGGTCACGTGACCAGCATCGTCTCGTCTTCTGGTTATAGTAGTAACAAACACCACCCATTTGGCATACATGTATATAATTTCATACACGCCCTCGGATGCCCCCATCGTCTGACGGCGGCATGCAACATACCTATCGGAATTGAGCATTTATAGAATATTATTCGGGAAAACATTTAGCCTAACTTGCATTGCACATATATACACATTTATTGTAATTTAGTTGTTAGCATTTAATATTGTTCCAAGTATTGGGAATGGTTTCTTCCGAAGATACCATTCAACCAAAGGGTTTATTCATTCTAACTCGTAAGAGTTGCATCACACATTATATATCAGACTGGAAAAAACACTTTTCAAACCTTGTTCTGATTGTTTGTTGTGTATATAATGCTATTTTGTAAAGAATATAGTAATAATGGTATCCTGATAACATCCCCAGTGATAACCACATGGTTTTGTCCATGATGGACGCCATTCAGTAAAGGTAAATATCGTTGCCCATAAACATTAGTTTATTACCAACTGATTAATCTAAACATTTTAAATAAATAATAGTAAACGCAAAACAGTTTGTACTTAAATGTGTGATGTTGTCAGATGTCGTAACTATGTGTGGTGAAGAGCAGCTGCAGAATGGCTGAGCGAATCTACCGGTATGCTGCTGATCACGTTATTATCTGTGTAATTATGTATGCGGCCACCTATACCCTGCTACGTTCTTATCTGTGCTTATTAACATTTCGTACCTTCATGCTGTGTGCGAGAAATGAAAATCCTGTATTCATTCCATTAAACACGCAGACCTTCTTCTTCTTCTTATGTTTTTGTACAGTACTGCCAACCAGCTTTGTTAGGCACTATGAGTGAGTTAAAGGATTGCCCCCCATTGAAGTACTACGACTTCAAGCCCGTGGAGCATGTCAAGGTTTGTCCACGTTACACTGCTGTTCTGAGCCGCTCAGAAGATGATGGCATTGGCATTGAGGAGTTGGACACACTACAACTTGAGCTGGAGACTCTTCTGTCTTCAGCCAGCCGTCGATTAAGAGCACTAGAGGAACAGAGACAGGTGGGATTGGGTTGTGAGTGACATAAACACACTTCAGCAGATGTTACACTTTTTTGTTGTTGTATTATATCATTTGCTGACTTTAGGGCTTCTCAGATCCTTACAGACTGGCAGGACAAGAAAGGAGATACACGCTCCCACAAACAGGCCAAAGATCCAGACCCCTCTGCTTCGACTCGTCACAAACCGAAGAAGCAGAAATTAGATGGGAAAGGTGGTCATGGACCAGGTCCTGGCCCTGGCAGACCCAAGTCCAAAAACATTCAGCTCAAAGTTCAAGAGTTCACAGATGATGCACAAGACATTCCACGCACTCCTAAAAATGACGCCCCTAACAGGTTGGGAACTAAAAGCACTGTTGGTAGCATAAGTGCCATCATGGTTTCTTCCGTTTGATTGTTAAGGCCAACGCCCCCTAATGGTGTCGACTCACGTCAAGAGACAGCAGAGTTTTAGAACTGGTTCTTTTTAACGGGGCAATGACGCCCATTTGCAGCATCTGACGCGCATCGACCCAGGGTTTAGAATTAGAACACGGTTCTATTTCTTGGGCAATTTGACTTTAACTTTCAAATGTTGCATTCCTTGACGCACCGCCAGTGGGTGGTGGCCTTTAATCCTGTGCATGTATTCCTTGGCAAATTAATTGTTTGTATCTATTGTCGGGGCTATATTTCAGCAAGAGAGGAGGTTTTCGAAAACTAATAACATTGTTACTTACCATTATGTTTTGGGTTTTCAGATTTTGGGCGTCAGTGGAACCGTACTGTGCTGATATCACAAATGAAGAAATCAGACTGCTGGAGGAGCTTCTGAAACCACCTGAAGATGAAGCAGAATATCATAAAGTATGACATAAATGTGTCTGTCATTATCATGCACTGGCTGTTCTTTCCAAATACACAGAATGCCACAGATTTACATTCACATTACATTGATATACAGTATCTCACAAAAGTGAGTACACCCCTCACATATTTGCAAATATGTGAGCATATCTTTTCATGTGAC
>JAODUH010000982.1:0-13185 GCA_027564835.1 Typhlichthys subterraneus
TATATGTATGTATGTATGTATGTATATATATATGTATATATATATATGTGTATGTATGTATATATATATATATATATAATATGTGTGTATGTATGTATGTGTATATATATATATATATATATATACACACACACACACACACACACAGTCATATATACATATACATAGGCATATATATTGTTAATTTCCAAGTATGAGTAATGCTTGTTTTTCCCAGGTCTGTAGCAATGGCACACGGGTCTTTGTTCAGAGGCAGGTGTTACCAGAGTTCCTGGAAGAGGTGGTGAAAAGGACGCGGGCGATCAAAATAGGAGACCCACTCCTTGAAAGTACCCGCATGGGAGCACTGGTCAGCCAGTCACACCTAGACAAGGTGCTGGGCTTTGTGGATCAGGCACGGAAAGAGGTATGAATGAGGTATGAATGGTACCTCTGCATGTAGTGCTTTTACAACCTACTACCGGCCGCACAAAGCAATGTACAGGATTGCCTCACCTTCGCCCATTCACACACACACACACGCACGCATGCACGCACACACACACCTATGGTGGCGTCAGCCATGCAAGGTGCCATCCAACCACCAGGGGGCAGTAACGATCTGAATTGCTCAGGGACACCTCGACACTCACTTAGCCAGGAGGTAATGGGCTTCGATGGAAGGGTCCTTGTCCAATAGATGTAGTGATGTTGCTGTGTTCGTGACTTGCTTGTAGATAGGAATGCAAGCCACGCAGCACTTTGGATTGGGAGGACCATGCAATCTCCGAGTTTCAAATCTAAACAGTGTTATTGTAATACTGGTTTCCACCACAAGAGCAGCTCCAGACAGACAAAGTGTACCATTTTTGGGTTGATCTAATCCTAATGAACACATTTATTCTAGGGAGCCACCGTACTGTGTGGAGGAGAACGTTTTGTGCCATCAGATCCCAAGCTCAGGGGTGGGTACTACATGACCCCATGTGTTCTGGGTAAGTCCTGACATCTCCTTAACGCCTGAGGTACGTTCAGCATTGGCGAACATAATCAAACACATTTTCGCTTTCTTTGAATTCGCCGCAAACGTTTGCGAAGACGAGCAGTGTGAGGAGGCGGTTCTCGGTGGATATGCCTTGACGCTGGACGTAACCTTTTAAATCTAATAATTTTGGAATGTTTACACACATCGTTCAAATGTCACGTTCAAAGCAAACACGTTCACCACAAACGTTGGTCTCAGTTCGCCTATTCTGAAAGCACCTCTGTGCTGTGCAAGGTTATTAGCACTGGGAATGCAGGGTAAAGAGACATTTATTGTCTTCTCGTCTCCCTGGTCGCATAGGAAACTGCGCAGACGAGATGACCTGTGTGAAGGAGGAGATCTTTGGTCCTGTCATGTCTGTGTTGTCTTTTGACACGGAAGAGGAGGTGCTGATCAGGGCAAACTGCACCACCATGGGTCTGGCTGCAGGTGTCTTCACCAGGTAGACGCGTTAATGTTACAAGCCCAAAACAGTTTTTTGTTTCTATACATCAACACTGAAAGCGTTAATGAATATCTTCACCCTGGATGGAGTTTTACAAAAGGTCAGTATTCAGTGACCTTACTTAAAATGCAGTTTGCATGTTGGCGAAAGGTCAAAATGCATAGAAAAAGCTAAAAAAATCTAATAAAAGCCATTTCAGCCATGAAAACATCACATAGAATGAAGTAATCGAGTGTGGATGTATGAACCCAACACGGCCATTATTGGTTTAAATAAATTATTATCTATTGGATGACTTTGCCCTGTGTCTGACAATATAAAGGGCAATAAACGAAGGCAACAACATTGAGAAACAGAGAAACCTTGTGGAAAAACCCTTGGCAAGAAATGCTACTATAGATGTGTGGGAACTAAGGTTGTTAGAGATATAAAACCAATAGTGGTTTTGGGGGGAGGGGTGCAGAGAAGAAACCTGCAGCAATACAGTACCTCTCCATCCATCTTCATCCGCTTATCCGAAGACAGGTCGCGGGGGCAGCAGCTCCAGCAGTGGACTCCAAAATTCCCTTTCCCGAGCCAGATTAGCAAACTCTGACTGGGGGATCCCGAGGCGTTCCCAGGCCAGTGTGGAGATAGAATCTCTCCACCTAGTCCTGGGTTTTCCCCGAGGCCTCCTCCCAGCTAACTAATTTATATGATTTAATCCTGTTAGTTTGTGGATTTAGACTCTACTAAAGTTTACTTTAAATATAAACAGGTAACCTACATCTTTAGCTGCTAGCTAGACCCATTTTTAAACAGGGTGAACATTTTGAAATACACACTAGTGTTATTTGTCTGTCTGCAGGGATGTGAGCAAAGCCCATCGTGTGGTTGAACGCCTCAAGGCCGGCTCCTGTTTCATCAACAACTACAACATCACCCCCGTGGAGGTGCCGTTTGGAGGCTTCAAAATGTCAGGTAAACTTTACTCTCATCCACCCCGGTGTTGACCTACATGTAAGCAAGATGCCTAAACCTCCCGGGGTGAATATGAGGATTTGGATAAAAGCGCTGACTTTCAAGGTTGATTTGGCATGATAATCTGTGAGGTTGACAAAGATTGGTGTAGACGAAGTAATAGGATTGATCTGTGATGAGACACATCAATGCTGGTGTTAATATTGACAACATTCACGTTTTTATAAAAATCTGCATTTTATGTGCAGAAAACAGAACTACACATCATAGCCATTAAAAATCACCCCAGGACCTGGCTGGTTTTCATCGGTACACTTGGTACCAGCTTTTTTCGAAGCCCCTCCCCTCCCCCCACTCAGCTCCTTGACACATTTTTGTCATGAGTGGAGTCAGGCTCAGAGCTGGGGTGCAGTTACACACGTTAAATAAACTTTCCATACATTTTCTTAAATAACAGCCATAGTAGAATAGATTTATCAGGAGTTATCAATCTGATTAGAGAGCTTTTATATCTGACGTTTTATTCTTACCAGGCATTGGTCGAGAGAACGGACAGGTGACCATTGAGTTCTACTCCCAGCTCAAGACTGTGTTTGTGGAGATGGGTGATGTGGACAGCCTTTTCTAGAAAGATATGTTCACAGGAACTCTGAAGGACACTGCTAAGACATGAACTTGGGAACAAATGCAGTTGGAAGAAGGAAACTGGATCTCTACGTCAGTCCCATCGAGAAAGGAAGGATCATTTGACACCCTTAGTATGTATGACTGCTGTAATAAATATCAGTAGCATCTTGTGGTCTGTACAATTAACTACCATTTTGCTTTGCCAGATGTGTTTTAGGTCCTGCACAGAAGCAGATTTCTTAACTATTGTACAGGAAGTGAAACTATGTTTACAAATCATGTTTTATTTCTGGAACAATGTGTAATACTGTAGTAAAATATAACCTTTTTAATACAAAGAAAATGTTATTTATATATATATATATTTATATATAAAATGACAATGAGATCTGAGGAGAACAGTGAGGAGATCTAAAATATCAGAACAACCAATTAAAAGCATCAAATCAATGTTATATTTTTCAGCAACATACAAAATAATTAATTTTGTTTACATCTTTACCATAAACGGTGTAAAGTATCGATTTATTCATAATTAATATCTTCTTTTCTTCTTAGCAGCGCCCTTTTTCTGAGATGGAAAAATATATAATTCAACAAAATACATATAATGTACTGTATAAACCGGTATGCACACATACTGTGGGGTCATAGAAGATTATAAGCATACCTTCACCACGGGCATTCTTGGCTTCTTGAACTGAGCGGACTCTGTAACATAAACGTCAGTATTATTATCATTTAAAATTGCAGTTCAGTTTAGTATCGCCGGAGTCATGTCAGGTTTTCCTACCATCTTCAGAGGGTAGAGTTTCATTGCCGTTCATGTCAACATCCAGCTTCTACATAGAGAAACAGCATAGATAAGTACATCTACCGTATACAGCAACAACAACAGCAAGAGACGATGCCAACAATCCAACAGCAAAAACAAACGTCTGTGCTCAGGAGAAACGCACCCTGGTGTCTCCCATCCTGGACAGAATTCCTTGGGAATCCCCGGTGGCATGTTCGCTTCCCCTCTGGTCAAACTGTCCCCGAAGCCTCTCGAGCCGGCTCTGTTCTGCCGCCACGCCGATCTTCAGGGTGTGGAAGGCCGTCTGTGCCGTGCCCACCCTGAAGTGCACCGCCACGCCCTCGAACCACAGGCTGTCACACACGCCCTCCCTGAATCCCGGCGGCTCGTACTCGGCAGGGGTGACTGGGAGAGCGGAACGGGGCCAGAGGTGCGTTCAGATTGGCCAGCAAAAGGCAAACTTTTGCAAACGTGTTCGGTTGTGCGTTTTTGCTTTTATGGTTGGCTGCTAACTTGTGCGAACGCACATACACACAAATGGTCTGTGGAGGTAGTTCTTATCGAACGCACATGGATGCTGGACAAAGGGTGATGGCTTGAATCTAACAATGTGGAATGTTTGACACAAAATGTTCACATTTTAAAGTTCAAATAGTTCTTCCAAATCTGAATGGGTTGTTTTGGTTAAACAGCAGCAGGACTGTTTATGTCATTACAACATTTCATGTTACCTTTTACCTGGAAAGGTAATTTATGTAAGATAAGCATTATACTGTACCATAGGACCCCCCCCCCCCCCAAAACATATCAAATTTTCTTCTAAAGGTGACTGCGTATCAAAACCACATTTGTAAATATTTACTGCTAAAATAATAATAAAATATTGTAGGGAATGTAGAAAGACATAATTCATGTAATTCTGCTCTGTGCACTAGTCTAAGCATCCAACCAGGGGTCTGTAGGTGAATGTGTTTTCATTATAGGGAAAAATAAAAGAGTTGAGGAAAGTTTATTTATAAAAAAAAAAGTTAATTCAGTTTTAGTGATTTTCTTATTTTACAAATACAAAAATGAAATAATGGCTGTCCTTTATGTTTAATGTTATCTGATTACCTGTTTGGGGGTGCCTGACCCATTATTTAATTTGATGTGTGTGTATTTGGCCCTCCAGTGCAGTTTAACCCATCAGTATTCCCCCAATAAGCGGCCACTACATATACTTCAGTGTGGATGCTCGGCTCTATGTCTTACTGTCGTCATAGTAATAGAGCTTCATGGATAGTTTGACGTTGTTGGGGAGAGCGCTGAGGTTCTGCATGAGCAGGAAAAGCTTCCTGATCAGGAGCACTGAGGCTTTCTTGGTGTCTTCCAGCGTGATCTGCATCTCCACATTCTTGTTCCTATGGCGAAACCACAAACCCTCCGTTAAGGCCTCAACTGGAACATTAGCTTGGGTTAGCTGCTACTGCCTGAGCTGCTAACACTTTCATAGCATTATGTAAACATAAAACATATAATTTTCAACACCATTGAACACAACTAAGCATGTATGTACATCTAACTCAATATAAAAGTAATAATAAAATAATAACAGATAAATCCAGGTGAAATACTGTTTTTGAGTGAGAAAATGACTATATATTACCAGGAGCAAACAAAAATACATACCCAACTTGGTACATAGGGTAAGGGTCAATATAACATGTTATATCATGTTTCTTGTTTCCATGAAGCAAAACCCTGGTTAACAATGCCTCTATAAAGTCTGTGTGTTAACCTGAAAATGTCCATCTGCGGTCCCCTCTCTGTGTACTTAAATTTGAACTGGTAGGACTCAATGAAGCACTGTGTGAAAAGGAGACAATAGTGTAATAACAGTGGCGTGTTGGTTCACGTTAGTTGCCGCTGTTCAGCCTTTATTATGAAGATAACTTACATTAGGGTCTTCTGGATTGGTGTGCACCTATCATAAAATAAAGCACTTATTTTAGTAGAACAGCTTATTTTTTGTAATATCTCAAAATAGCAATTGGGTTACAAACTGTAGCTTTCACCAGAACATAATGTTTTCAATGTTATACTGTATATTATGTTACAATGTGATAAGTTATGTATAGCCTTTCATATGATTTACTCACCCCAATGAACACAATCTGAAGCTGTTTAAATACCAAAGATAAGTAAAGAGATGATGATTACATTATTGCATAAACATTGCTGCATTTTTAATTAAATTTTTACATAAACAAAGGGCCCAATAATATTAACTTACATATTTCTTCTCTAATGCATCAAAGCAGCCCATTAACCTGGAAAACAAATTAGACAACAGCCACAGACAGTTAATGTATCAGGCATATACAAAAACCAAATACATCTGGTTAATTAACTGTAATTGTAAACGTTCATTCATATATAGTAGGCCTATATGTGTATATTCTCTGGTGTATATATACACAACCACGTGTTTTTCTGGATGATGGTTGAGGGTAAGCATGTCTCACTTCTCCAAGTGTATATATAATATAAATATAAGTTAAAATGGCCACTGTACCATTTCACAATTTTACTGGCTCCCGGCGTATCGCAGTCTTCTCGCAAAACTTTGATGCATAGATCTGAGGAATTGGTCAATAAAACATGAATATGGTGTTCATAAGAACTTTACACGTCACGACTACAGCGTGTCTTCGTATCTTTAATAGCCACAAACGTATAAGTTCACCTTCCACGTATCGAGATCGATAGGCCTCCTCTGGAAATATTCCTCTGAGATAGGTGATGGAGGACACAGCGACTGCCATCATTCTCTTGACGAAAACAAGCGACTGTTGTTCTGTTTTCAGGTCGCTCTGGAATAAACCTGTCCACTAGAACATAACCACACACAAAAATACACAATTCATTCCGTAAAATCAATAATTATGTACGGTAAAGCAAAGGCAGGTTCAAGGTGAGATTCACGAATATGCCACACGATGGTGCTACTTGACTGACATACTGAGGCAATTCCACGAACTAGCTAAAAAGTCCAAATATAGCCTACTTTGACTGTCGGAGAGTGCAAGTTGGGTTTGTGTATTTGCTGGTAACAGCTCAGTATAAGTTGTTAATATGTACATGTACCTCCACCGTTTCCTCCTTTTTCTTGGCGATGTTCATCATCTTAGCAGCTGCCATGTTCCCCGTACAGTATAGTAGTACTGTCGCTGTTCATCAGATACCGAAGCAAGATAGTATTTTACTTTATATAACAAACTAACAACCCCATGTAATGTTAGTAAAACCACGAATACGGTGACACATATATATATATATATATATATATATATATTAAATATATGTCGAGTAATACAAAACTATTATTTTATTACGTTATTTACAGGTTTACGTCAAAGGTAATTCCCGCCATTGGTTCTCTTTGTCCAATCATCTTTCACGTAATGTATTTTATTTTAATATATCCACGTTATATGAACATAACGTTTAACGTTTTCAAAAGCCCACTAGCTCAAAATAGCCATGTTGTAAGCCTCCATATTTATTATTTCTGTATTCCTTTTAATTATATTTGACTGTCAATACTGACAACATAAAAATAAAAAAATAAAACACACGACTCAAGTGACTTGAGGAACCAGGTCAAAATATTCCTTCTTTATTCCCATGGCATTATTTCAGTGCTGATGGTCCAGATTGCTAACATTGTTGTTTTGCCTACACTTAGAATGCAAAACAATAAAAGCAAGTACCAAAAAATAAAATAAAGCCACACACACAAAATGCACTGCCAAAACAAACCACATATATACTGTATTAATAATACAAATTGGTCAAAATATCCACTCTACCAAAATACAGTACAGAACACGGTAAATGTTAATATACATCTCTGAACTTCTTTCACAGGCACCATGGTCTTTTTTTGTAGTTGTCTGGAAATGTAATCTCTAGATTAGGCCGATCTGCTACAGCAGGCTGCAAACTCTAGCTGCTGTCTTTTTACTGCTTGGAGAAGAAATCTTTGCTCTTCTGGACATCGGGCTTGATGGTGTCACTGCCTGGCTTCCATCCAGCGGGGCAGACTGAAATGACAAGCCTGCAGTGAGTCCCGGTCCAGTAGGTGGCGCAATTAACGAGTTCCCCGTTTAAAAAAACAAATGTATACAATCACTTTTGGCCTGAATTTTGTATAAATCTAGGTTTGGCATATATATATCGCAAAGCAGATATTGAGTCCTACATTTGAATTTTATCAAATATTGTCTGATATTTGCCAAGGCAAGCAATTCAACTAGTTGCATACATAGTTGCCTACACCATGTTACAATGCTTTATTATTAACGAGTTACATCAATTTGTATTAAGTAAATCTATTTCCATTTATTCTCAATTCTACAGCAGTTCTATCAGCTCAGCGGTGAGGGTGGGGAAAGGGGGTGGGTCATCTGTATAATGAATAAGAATGCACTTTGAACATATAGGGCCTTTTATCTGCCACGCAATTCCACTGACTAGACTATGAAATACCAATATCATTATCCAAATACGTTTTCAGAAGTTCATCAATGTTTTCTGACCAGTAGAATTGCTTTTAGGTAATAAAAAGTGCAACTAGGATAGCATGTCTCACTATAAACGAGGGCATGCGCTGCAAACAGAACACAATCTCTGCAATTAATACACATTTACATTCACAATTTTAAGAAGGCACATTCCTAGAATTACAGTCTATTTTTCCAAATTTTGATAAATTATATATAAATCTATAATATAATCCCCCCAAAAAACTCCATTCTCCTTGAAGTGATACAAGAATGTGTTTTCTTCCAGCATTCCATGGTGCGACTAATAAATATTCCTAAATACTTAAAGAGACCATTCCATTATTTAGTAAAACACAGGGATACATATGCCCATAAAGCACTGTGTTTGCAAACATTCACATTTTAAAGTAGTGCAATTGCACCTCTGCATCAACAGCAACTAGTAGAATACCTTCTCCATGTTTGTCAGTGAATTGAAAGGCTTGGACCAAACGCAGGGTCTCTTCAACAGAGCGGCCAACTGGGAGGTCATTGATGGTGATCTGCCTGAGGATGCCCTTGTCGTCGATGATGAACAACCCTCTGAAACAAGACAGAACAGAGCAATATATCAGCCACCATCAATATCATACAAATGAATGCATGTGGTTGATCTCCCAACTGATTGCTATACCTGCATTTGCATTGTGGTTAGCGCTTGGGGGGCATGCATGCCGCCAACAATCCTACCTGAAGGCAATACCCTCGTCCTCTTTCAAGACACCGTAGTCTGTGGAGATGGTGCGCCGTGTGTCAGCAACAAGGGGAATATTCATGGGACCAAGCCCCCCCTGCTTGCGAGGTGTATTGGTCCTTTGAAAGGAAAATAAAGACGTATAATTTAGAGTTTCAACTGCTGATACGGTTACAGTAACCAGCTCCCGTTTTAAACTGCATGCAACAGCCCTACTCAGGGCATAATATTATACAAATACGAACAGCATTTTGTGGAATAGCTACCATGCGAAATGGGAGAAGTGCGAGTCAACAGAGGCACCGATGACTTCACAGTCGATTTTCCTGAAGTCGGCGGCAGCTTCGCTAAAAGCGATGATCTCCGTTGGGCACACAAAGGTGAAATCCAGTGGATAAAAGAAGAATACAACATATTTTCCTGCAATGAAAACAATAAATACAATTCTAAAATAGCTATTGAGCCGGTAGTGGTCTAATGATCTTCTTTTGGAGTGCAAATGAGCCAAATAAGTGCCTATTCATCTTAAAAGAGAATTTCAAAGCAGGCAATGACACAAAGGAGATACAGACTACTGTACCTCTGTAGTCTGAGAGCTTGAGGTCCTTGAATTCTCCATCTGGCATTACTGCTTTGGCTGTGAAATCTGGGGCCAGTTGACCAATCTTAGCGTTGCCTGCAGCCATCTTAAGTCTAAAAGAGAAAATATCAGCAATTATGTCATCATCATAATATTTGCATGCTGACTTGCTGGTTTTGAATTACATTTCAATTACACTTGGCATTCATTATTGTGACGATATAGCCGAATATGAACAAATGACAAACTCTGAAGATTACATTTGACAACTTGCATATGCCACTTCTTCTTTCAAACAAACAATTTCACTTTTCTTTCAGTACGAAATTGGTTTCATGTCCGTATACCTTTTTATTATGTTTAACTGTCAAGGTGAAATCAGGAAAAAGACAAAAACACATTTTGGTATTCCACTTTGCATTCAATCACTGAAGAAATATCATTTGCAGTTTCATAAATTATTGGCGTTTTAGGTATTCGTGTCGATTTCCCAAGAGTTAGGCTAGGCTACTCTAAATTACGAATCAACAAACAAGATCCATACATAAAATATCATTGTAAGGTCACTTTATTCTTTCTTTCGACGAGTTAGTCGGGGAAAGAAAAAAAAAACACTTGTTGAGCCTATAGCGCATCGAAAGACACAATTGAGACTATTATAGACCACCTAGTAAAAACTACCTTGGTGCTACGGTTTAACGTATAAAAGTAATATAAATACATTTGACCACTTGATTAAAGGATTTACGGAACCGAACATACCTCTGGTTGGCTCACACCACGACAACAGAAGGAAGGAGTGCGCACAGAACGAAATCTCTTTAGGTTATTTATGTTGGCTCGCTTCTCGCGATGAAAGATTCCCAACTGTGATCAAAGCCCACAGCGCACACTGTGTGTGTGTGTGTGTGTGTGTGTGCGTGTGCGTGTGCGTGTGTGTGTGTGTGTGTGTGCGTGTGCGTCTGGTACAAAGGTAGGGCAAGCATGACTTGGCACATTTCTCTTGTATATCATACATGGCCTTGTGTTTAACGGTGTCAACACCCCATCTCAAATTCACAATGAAAAAGCATTTGAGAAGTATCCTGAAGCCAAACTACTACATCTTTATCTTCTCTGCGTCCAAATAAATTATATGATTCTCCATATGGATTTCAGAAAGTTTATTATAACATTTCCAACCTATGTTGGGCTGTCAAGCAGGAAATGGAAAAACAGACGACTAATAGTAAACGACCGCTCTCTGACCCGCCTCTAATCCCTGGTAACCACACAGGAATAACAGTCACAGGGTTTCATATGACCCCCGCAGGAAATAGAGCTTTGAATCAAAAATAAAATATATACAGTAAATAAAACTGTTCTTGCTGCCACTGACACAGATAGTCTATCTGCAGCTGGGAGCTCTATTAGGTAAGAGCTGCCTTACTAAGAAAGGCCCCTGTTAAATGGTAGTTGATGATGGAGAGGAGAGATATAATTACTCACTTAACCACCCATATATTGCCTAGCTGCTCATGGGACATAAACAACTAGCAAGTGCATACACATTCATTACCACCACCCCATGTAATCTTTGCTTTATTATGTCTTGTTGAAAGGTCCCATAGTGCATCTGGTCCATTCTCATTTCACGTTTGTTGAGTGTAATAACGTTGTAACACGCGCCACACATACATATTTGTGTGGCGCCATTAAAGTGCATATACTTCCATGGACACTGACTAAAATGTGTTTAACACTTAAAATAGTATAAATACAATTAGACTTAAATGCAATTAATACTATATAAAAACAGTCACTATAAATTGTCACATGTTATTAAATATCTTGGTAGGTAGTTATAATATAATTGTATAAGTTAGAATATGAACAATATTGTGCAGATGTGCCAGGCGAAATAGCATTCAGATAGTCACAGTTTACACACAGATGACAACTAAAGGATTAATATTTATTTAATGGTCCTCCTGACTCCTGCTCGAGTACCACAGTTGAAGTGCACACCTTGATACAAAGCCCCTAGAACAAGGAAACATAGTTTACTGCCAGCCGAATGATCATGGGTTCCATTCCCCACATGCCCAGCCTACATCTAAGCATTACGATGTTTATATATGCCCCATCTGCTAATGCTTTAATACATGCTTTCTGCCACATGAACACACTGTATCTTTGTAATACTATTGTATTATAGTAATATATAATACTATTATAATACTAGTAGTATCAATATGTTATCCAGCATTCCAAATATTGCAAAATGCACTATAACTAAACAAGGTAAAAAAAAGCAAGGTCAATTGTTCTGATTTACACACATTAAATTGATATCAGTGTGGTCACATTTACAGGACCATGAAACGGTTCTACTCTACTGTCTTCCGTGACGTTATCATGATGAGAGTAAATACTTTACAGTATGGTTATATGAATTTACAGTATTTCTAAATTGGCATTCCTCTTTGGCTATTGCAACATTCTGTAATTATTAATACTGTTCTGATAATTTTGGTTTGACTTCCTTGTCCTTGCCTGCTCCTATTGACACAGTGACTAAATTAAAAGAAGATGAGAGACGTCACTTTACCATCCATATACGTTTCACCCTCAGGTTGCCTCAATATACTGTCCATCAACAGCATGGCCTCAATGACAACAGCATGGCCTCAATGACTTTCATCACCAACCACTCACCTTCCAGACACAGATTTTGTAATGCATAATTTGATAAACAAACATGTGTGGCCAGCTTTTAGTGTAGTAGAAAACGGTACATGCAAGTGGTTTGATCAATAGCAGAATATCGAGTATCTGTGCCCATTTGTTGTATAACAGACCCTGTTGTCTATTATGCAAACAGCCCCTCGCCACCACCGTGGAGTGATGTCATCAGTTGCTGTTGCCATAGGCACCGCCTGAAGGGCCAGATAAGAGAGGGGCACACAATAACCTCCTCCATGCTCCATGGAGCAGGGCTTATGATCAAACACTATCACAGAGTTTATCACCTCTCTCACACTGTGCCTGTGATGAGACGGCCTACATCTGCTTGATTCCAAATAAGCAGAGGTCTCTCATATTTGTTCCCCTTCTTCTATAACACACTAATACCAAAATAAAAGCATTTGTTTATGCGAGGGGGCGTGCACTTACATATTTATGTTTTTACTAATTTTTTATTAATATATTACATTTTTAACTATGTTTAACTTTAATTAATATTAAGGTGTGTATATGTTATGCTAATGTCCTATAAACTACACTTACAGTTTTTTTCAACCGCTAACACACATTTTTCAGAACTATTCTCCCTTTTTCAAAACATTACACCTAAATCCATGAATCATACACACAAACAGCAGAATGCCTCATATCTCCTGCAGAATGAAACAGTACATTCAAAACACCACACACACAGTGCAAAAGTAAATACCTGCATCACCTGACAAACACTATGTCCATAACAGTAC
>JAODUH010000983.1:0-13182 GCA_027564835.1 Typhlichthys subterraneus
CCTCGGGGAAGACCCAGGACTAGGTGGAGAGATATCTCCACACTGGCCTGGGAATGCCTCGGGATCCCCCAGTCAGAGCTTTCCATTGTGGCTCGGGAAAGGGAGGTTTGGGGTCCCCTGCTGAAGCTACTTCCCCCGCAACCCGACTGTGGTTCTGTCTTCCGGAACTGCGACAGGAAACTGTCGTCGTTTGTATATCGGTTTCCGTCTCAGAACCGTTACACCAAAAAATTTTCTTAAAATGAGAAGATTGAGTATCGCAATTATTTCTGGGACAATATATCACCCAACAAAAACAGTTATCGTGACAGGCCTAGTGCTAACGATATGCAAACCACAGAGATGCAGCTGCCAAAAAAAAAAAAAAAAAAAAAACATTTCTAGCCTCAACCGCATATTGTTGTTGGATAGGTCAACATACTAACTTTTACATTTAACATGTTAGGTGTGCTAGTACTGTTTCAACCTACAAAATCAAACTAAAAACCTATTTGTAAAATAAAGCATTTAGGTAGCAACAGTTAATGTTCCCCTCTGCTTAGGGACCTAAATGGTTATACATTAGGCTCATTTGTGTCATCTTTGTGCGTTTATGGCCCCTGTTTATCTTTCTCTCTTTCTCAGAGTGTAGTGGATGGGAGTTGCTGTCACGATCTTGGAGGCTGTGTGAATGGTGCGGCTCCAGCCCTTTGATGTGATCAGGTAAAGTTGCTGCCTTGGTCAAGGACATCGTGTTGATGGCGATGTTCCCTGAGCTGGAAAGTGAACTGTGTGCAGAGCCAATGGATGTGTCTTGGTCGTTATCTGCTCGGTGGAGGCGCGTTGTAACGAGGGGATGCTAACATGGTCCCGGACTATGTATGGATGGAGGTGGCTATTGCTGCAGAAGCCAAGTCTCCAATTCAGACATGCGCTATGGTTGTTGAGCAGTCCTGGTCGTGTCTAGTGCTATTGGCCATTTCCTTGGACCTGGGACGTGGCGTATGTCAGTGTCAATCTGACCTGGAACTCTGGTGGCATCTGTTAATGCTACAATTGACAAACCCTTAAATTAATGAACTAACTTACAAAAGCTTTAAATCTTTCCGATGTGTTAGTTCTTATGTACGGCACAATGTGTAAATTATTATACTTAGTATTAATGCTAAATTTGGTTTGCCTACCATCACCTATTGCATCTTAACCGTCCTGGAGGGGTGGATTCCTCCCCATTTGTTCCCTTCTTCCCGTCCCCCCGTCCCCCCCATGTGGTTTTAATGGAAGTTATTCCTTGCCAGGGGGAGGAGCAAGTTAGGGGGTGTTGTTTGTTTCCATGTGAAATGTAAGTTGTACAGCCCTTTGAGACTAACGTGATTAAGGGCTATATAAATAAATAAAATAAAATAAAATAAAAAAGAAAAGAACCTTAATATCACAGGTTCAGGAAAATCTTTAAAAAGCACGATTTTGGAGACCATCAAGGGGAGCAGACTGGAGAGTCGGCCACGTTGAAGTGAATCACACAACTTATTTTAGAGGCTGAGGCACTTAGCTTAAAAATGGAAATTATGGTTACAGGACTTATTACAGGACTTATTGATAACAATAAGCCATGGAACTTTGTCTTTTGAGATGAATTTAGCCTTCAGATGAACAATAGTGCAATGCCTATGCAAACAGATTTGCTCTGCGTGTTTTTATTTGAAAAGATACTGACACTCACTGTGTGAATGTCGAGTGGCCTACTTCTTCCTCTGGCACTAAATAGAATGGATGACAACGCAGAAGTGTGTAATCTGTGACATTTTATACAGTAGATACAATCTAGATTAAATTAATAAAAAAGGTACGAGTGAATGTCTTTTGTGGCGCAGACATGCTGGTGCACCGGCATACATTGGCATATGATCGGTAACGTCGCAATAATTAGAAAGACAGGGCGGTTCATTGGTGCATCTGTTTTGAACCTTTTGCTTTAGGAATTTTAAGTATGTTTAACGTAGCTAACAGTAGCCTACCTCATGCCGTAAATTGCGGTAAATGATGATCTTTTCCGTTTCGGCGCAACAAAGGGAAAATATATAAATCACCATGACCTTTCAGAAAAGATTCAAGTGATCCAGTCCAAGATAATATATATCTGGTCTTATTTTTCAGTGCTGTTGCTCCTTAGTATTGCCCAGTGTACCTGCCCAGTGTAGGCTACCTGTAGGCTACGCAATGCATGTATCAGATAATTATACAGCTCTAAAACACACATTTTAATCTTTTACCCCCATTTTAAAACTAAAAGTATAACGTAGATTTTGACTAAATGGCACCGAAATCAGGCACCAAAATTTGCGTTTTAATTTGCTCCAGCAAGGGCCTGGGTTAACCTATGGATCCAACACGCTTGTGGGCTGCGGTCCAGTGCTCAATGTGCACCATGCAGTCACAACTCAGTAGCATGCTAAAGAAAATCAAATATAACCACATGGACAGCTTTCAATGGATTTAATTTAATGTTGTACATGTTACTGCACAGACTGTAGCCTATAATCTCACCAATCCAAAGCCGGCAAGACTGTACGCGGTTGGACATGACCTGGACTAACCAGAAACACTAATCTTTTTTTCTATATCTGCTAATTGGAATGTAGCCTACATAAAGTATGGATAGCTTTTTGTCAAAAGAGTGGTCAGTAGCCTACTGTATGCTTTGTAGCGCGGCCACCCGCCTCCAAGATATAATCGGATTGAATATTTTTTTTTTTTTTTTTTTTTAAATGGCAGCGCTGCAGATTGTCATAAAATCATAAATGTTTGACAGAATGTGTGAAAAAGGCTGACATGTTAATTGGACATAGCCTAAAGTTTTATTATTATTTTTAAAACAATGTAAGAAAATGCACAAATTACATGCATATCATATTCACCACATGTTGTCTTAATTCATAAATAAAGCAGGCTAGGTTAATTAAAAGACTATTAATACATCTATCTTTTGGTTCATCTACATTGTTTACGGTTCTGTTTTCATTGTTACCTCAAAACCAGACGCATCGCTTTTCTGACTGTGCAGTAGATTTGCCTTTCACATGAGAGGCGGGCAGGACGGAGAGCGGGATGCCAATTCCCATGTGAAAAGCCCTCTACAATGTCAGATTGTCCTACTACAATAGCAAACATTTTTTATTTTGGATGTATAATCAATATCGATTTCGCAACATACATGTTGCGAAATTCATCCTCTGCATTTAACCCACCCGTCAAGGGACCAGTGGGCAGCCACTGTTCAGATGGCACTGAGTGGAGAATGAAACCTGACATGTTTTTGATAGTGTGGAAAACCACGCAGACAGGTGGGGAGAACATGCAAACTCCACCCAAAGGCCAGCATGACCGAGGTTCAAACCCAGGATCTTCTTGCTGTGAGGCCACAGTGCAATACACTGGGTCACCATGTTGCTCTTAGATGGTTAGATGGATATAGTCTCTGTAGCTAAACATTCAATTATAAATATAGACTTTATATCTGATAATATTCTACCAGCATTTGGTGGGTTCACAGTAATTGATTAGCATACAAAATTAATACCATATTTTCCGGCGTATATGATGACTTTTTAACCCAGGAAAGTCTTCTCAAAAGTCGGGTGTCGTCTTATAGGGCGGGTGCTGAAACTTCCGAGCCGGACTGGAGAATCTGCGGTCGCCGCATATGGTGGGGGGAGCTCAAAAACGGCCGCGGCCGCATCCCCACCATATGCGGCGACTGTATGAAAGCAGCAAGGGTGGCGCTGTACAAGTACGGTAGAAAATCCACTCACCAGGACTTCTGGAAAGAAGTGACTTAACGGGGGGGGGTTTCTTATACGCCCAGTCGCCATATACGTCAGAAAATACGGTATGTTCATTTTTTTTTTTTTTTTTTCACACAGGAAAAGGAAAGCGAGACAGTAAAATGGAGCTGCTGCAATATATGGAACGGTCAGATGAGAGGTTCATCAATCATAGCATAGCTCTGGAAAAAAGTTTGTGTGAGGGGGAGGTTATGGGTCGCATACATATACATACATACATAATATATACATTACTAAAAGGAAAAAACTTATAGTTGGCCAACCAAAGAAAATGTAATACAATGAGGCAGATTTTACGTTAGCTAGCTAGTTAAAGTTGCCTGACCATCAACTTGTTACTTTGCTGCTGTGGCTGTAATTGCGGCGATAAGTGCAGGTAGGCTACAGTAAAGGCCTGTGCGATATGGACCAAAAGTAATATCTCGATATTTTTGGGCTGAATGGCGATACAAGATATATCTCGATATTTTGTTTGTGGGTTAAATGCTCAGTTGTAAGAAATACGTGAGATGTCACATTTGCCTTACAAGTCTTTGTTAATAATAAAAAAATGTTGTCTTTGAGAAGGAGAGAGCTTGGGAGATAGCGAGAAGCAAAACGCAAAGCGCGTTTCATGCCTACGACTTAAAAAATTATGTGACAATTTATACTCGATGTTCACAATATTGTAATTTTCTAGATAGTACGTAAGCATTCTGCAATACAACAAATTATTGGAATATTGCAAACCTCTACTACAGTATAATTGCCATTAACAATTGTTACCACAGCAATATTATAGTAACTAAACTAAATTATGTAGCGTTTTAATATAAATACTATCTTGTATTTGACTAGTTGACTATGTTAAGGTAGGCTACGTTTCAGTTCATCATGCAATTATTTTGCGCTGCAGAGTTTCTGTCTTGTACTGAGCCCCTCTGGTGACATCACCTCACATCATCAAAAAGAAGAGATAAATAACCCGTGGCCACACATTACTAAGATGTGGCTACGAGATACATAACCAGTGGCCACGCATTACTAAGGCGTGGACACAAGATGCATAACTCTTGGCCACGCATTACGAAGTCCTGGCCACACATTACTATGAGTTACAAGTCATCAATTTGTCTGGTAGGCTACACTGATTACATTCAAGTGGTACTGTTGCTGTGTGGCTTGACAGCCTAGCATTTATGAAATGAAAGGGACATTTATACCTAAACAATAAAGCATTAAGATGTTTGGTAGCTCTACATTTGTAGTAGGCTGTTATGCTGTTCTGAGCAATTTGTCCTCTGCTGTTTTGTCTGACTGTATGTGACCAGACCACATTATCTCAACTGTGGAGGAGGAAGACACTTAATCTTTATAACGTTGAAACATGTGGAATATTTTGGTGTAAGTTTAAAATCTCTTCCATGTTGTGTTGGCATACATGTTTTGCAGGCTAATCATTCAACATGAAGGACCATGGTATCAAGATTACATCTGCTCCCTGTATGGACATCAACAAAATGCTACTTGTCCATTGGCAGTACACTGGACACTCTATATCACCCTCTATATCTGACCCGTCAACATCTCCTGGTAATATAGCCTTGACATACTTTTAAGCACAGGCAGTCAGCACCAGCCAAGTGAAGGTGGCCAATGCACTGCTAAGAAACAACTGAATTAATGATTGTCCTGATCCACGCAATACTACCTTTTATCCTCTCTATAGATCACCTGGTGCATGGCAAAACTGATCAAGGCCTTAATACCCATGACATCACATTGCTCTTTGAGGACTGCTGACCTGGAAGAGGTTGGGAAATGTGCCTTTACTAGTGAGTAAATCTCTTTCTCTATCGCTGACTCAAACAACCATACATCTCAGAACATGAGCACTACCTGGCCTGATGACTCTTAGTTGTCCTGTTACAGGTCTGCTTGGTTTTGTTGCAGATCTACAACTCCTACTGGTCACATTACTCCTGGGCATGCAGCTGGCCATGTGTTCAAATTTTTACTTTAATCAGTCCCTCACTGATTATTTAAACATCTTTAAATATGGGCTATTTATTTTCATCCTTTTCATAATTTTTCTTTTAAACTTTTCCACACGTTTAAATGCATTTCATGTAATAATTGTTCTCTTTAAATTTAATTTAAGTTAATTTTTTATCAGAACTCAAATGATGATAATTCAATTTTAAATTATACAATTATTTAGTGCTTTATTTATGCAAGAATGCAGTCCATCAGTAGCTTGTTTGTATACATTTATATAAGTATTTTTTGCAAATCTGAAAGAACTATTCTGTCAAAGCCAATATTCACACAGTATGGGTCTATAAATACACTTGCTTTCTAGTTGAAGCTTTGTTTTGTTGTAAACTCATCTCTACTACTTCCCTACAGAGTACATAGGCTAACACCATTCTCTACACACATCCAACACATTAGCCTCTTGAGACCATCCTGATAGAAGCTTCAATTTAACTTCCCAGCTGTATCAAGTCTGGAACCCTTCAATTCAAAAGTGTTTGTCGCTCAATAAGAAAACAGCAAAAGCCAAACAAAAAGTCAATCAGTGCTAGTTTACATTTTCCCCAGATAAATTCAGTGTATGTTTCCACTGATTTTAGACATATTAACACAATAGGGTTAGATAAAGGTAGGTAGTTGTCCAATCATATGTATGGAAGTGTAAAATGTATTAGCACCACATCTATGACAAATTCCTTTTTATTGAAGGTTTCTAGATTGATTCTTGATGCAAAATTGGAGCTTGCAGGATCAGAATAGTCTCACAAGGCTAGGGTAGTTCTGTCACAGTAACTTTGTCTTACTCAGCTCTATGTACAGTATGTGTACCTGTCTGGCCATAAGTAAATAATTGACAGGTGGGTAAATGAGGAAAAAAGTGAATGTATTTAAATGTACAGCAATAATACAATGTATTTAAACAAACCAATCTCAATAACTTAAACAATATAAAAACATTTCATATATCATACGTTCCCTGCTTTTCTTATACAACATGCAGCATTAGCTGCTATAGTTGTGTTCTTGTGATTTACAGTATATTTGTCTGTTCAGAGATTAACTGTCAATCTGCACTAGATGTGCTTAACATCACAGGCCAAGCACCTTTCTGTCATACACAGACAGAGAATGTCTCTATTCTACTGTTCCCTCCACAGAGACTGGCTTTAAAAAATATAAAATGTTGCCATAATCTATAGCCTATCAACAGGGTTGATATTTACTAAATCAGTGTGGATGCATTGGCTATGCTTAAATGCATGTCAGATAAGCCTGGACAGTCTTTGGGTCAAAGGTTGCCTTCCTCCTGTTTCCTGCAACCTAGGCTATGAAGACGACATCCAGAGTAACGGTGACACAAGCACAGAGATGCTTTCTCTGCAGTAAGTTATATTTAATAATTATATAAATTGTTTTCAGGGAATTAAAAAAAAGTTGAGAAACCTAATTAACTTAATTTGAACAGACTCACTCATCGCTTAACCTTGCAGGGACAACATATCCCGAAAGACCTCCTTCTTCAGTCGGACGACTTCCCTGACCACTGGTGTCCCCCACGTTTTCGAGGGTTCCGCCCCTTGAGGCACCTAAGACCTTGAGACCACAGCTCTTCACCGCAGCTTCAGCAATGGAAGCTTTGAACATTTCCCACTCAAATTTACACTGTTCTACAAGCTGTACAATCACTACTTTACATTGCAGAAAAGTTTAATTTCTTCATTGTTGTCACATGGAAAGATATGCTCACATATTTGCAAATATGTTAGGGGTGTACTCACTTTTGTGAGATATTGTAATTTTTTTATATATATATAATAAAATATTCACATATACTTAAATGAGGTTTTAACTGTTTATGTAGCCTAGTTAAGTACATTATCAGTTATATAAAGCTCAGTATATTAAGATCATAACGTTATATGCTGAGACTTCTATCAAATATAAAGTCAAATGTCATCTCTTCTGAGACTGGGGGATTATCTACAGTATGTGCCATGGGGTTGGCTACTGTAATATTGTGTGTACATAGCATGAATGGTATAATGTCTGATGCTAATTGAAGTCTGAGGCTTTGTGTGGCCTGCTCGGGGCTCCGCGGAAGTATCACTGGGACCTCCGTGACTTGATGCCCGCACAAGAGTGCTTCTAGGACGGGTAAACATTCACCGCGATCCCGGTTAGCGCTCCATAGGTATCTAAAGCGCGAGGCGAAAACGTGTCGGTTAAAATGCATTGTAGTAAATTACAGCATACACACGTGGCTGTTTGCAACACAAATATGCGACGTAGTCCTACATATTTTATTCGCTTCAAGGCCGATTTTGTTTCACTTTCGCCAGGCGATGCGTTCATCAACGAACCATTGATGTCAAATGACAATAGCTGAACTTTTTACTCAGCCGGTAAAGTCTTGATAAGATGGAAACTATTGCTGGAAAGGACGAAGGCACTGTTTGCCTATCTTAAGGTACCGTATTGTTTTTTGTGAATGTATTACTCTCTGATAATCCCCCGGAGCGAAAATTAGCCTTGCTGTTTTTTCTTTTCGACTAGTGGAGGCGGAGCACTTCCATTGTACCGTACGTGTGCACGTATGATTTCCGTTACCTACGGTACTGTACAAAAATGAGTATGTCATGTTTTCTACATTTTGGCATCGACTTGGTACCGAAGTATCGGTTCTCGTGACATCCCTAGCCTATAATGTAGTACATTATTTTTGCAGCATCAATAATTCAGAACCTTTTTTGGTCTTTTGTTTTGTGTCTGGAGCCCAGAGCAGACCAACATAGCACAGGGACACGACAGCAGGGCAGCCAGCATCAGCACGCCCACAAGCAAGATGCTAAAATGCTTGCAAAGGAAGCGCCAATAATAGGTGTAGGCTAAGACCAATAATAGGTGTAGGCTAACACCAATCCTATGATTTGCCATGATCAGCTGAGCAGTCACTGAGATTAGATGGGCAGTGATCTGATTGTGATCATCTGACATTTGAGATTAAGCGTGGCTGGGCGTGACTTCATGGCCTGCCTGAACTATCGCTATGCTTGATTTGTATTTTCTCCATAATTTTCTTTTCCCTTTACTATACTAGTGGCTGGCAAAGTACTTGCTAATTCATGGAACATACATTTTCAAAACAATGTTTAATCTTTTATTTAGTTAAAAAGTTTAGTTATTGCACAAATGCAATCCAAACCTCAATTGAAAGTTTGACTTCATGGGTTTTCACAAGAGGTTTTAGATAACAAAATTCAACCAGGTATATTGATGACTGATTCGTAAAAAACATTTGCAAATACCAATTTTCAGGCCGCAAAATTCACCAATGCACTAATTTTTTTCTAAGATACATTTTAAATCAAGGTAAATACATAAAATCAAGAAATGGCTAACTTAATAGTAAAGTGACAGTCATTTACAATGATCAGTTTTCCACATAGGTCATTAGAAAGGAAAATTTCGACTACCTCCAATCTACCAATCAATCGGTGAATCTTTAATCTGGTATAAGGTACAAATAATTTACCTTTAAACGAGCTTCGACAGATGCCTTCTTGCGGGCCTCTCTTCTTCTGTACTGCTCAACCTTGTCCAACTGGTCTGATCGTTGGAGCATTCCTGCAACACGCTGTATGGCTGTGGCAACTGCTTCCCGATTTGTTTCTTCCATTGGCGGCCAATTGCTGAGCATAAAAAACACTAAATAAATGCACAAATATTAAAGCTGCAAGCCGCATTTATAGGGACTACGGCTTTGTTGATACGAGCGGTGTTCACCACTATGTTTATGTTACCATTTACGAGCCAGGGATGTGTAGAATTATCAAATTCTTTATTCAACATGCACAGAGAGCAAAATGCTAGTTATATTTCTATTTTTAGCAAAAATTGGATTAGTTTAGATTTAGCTTGCAGCAGCTGGCTAGAGGTCGACCGATGGTGGATTTTTAAAGGCCGATATAATAATGATAGTTTGGAGCCGGAAAAAGCCAATAGCCGATTAATCTGCCTATAATTACAATTGCCAAAATAACAGCAGCAAATCATTTTAAGTATTTGAACAAGTTTTTATAAATTATAATTATGTACAGTATACTTTAATATGAAAAAAAGTCTGCCATGTGAGGTACTATATTGCTATTATATTACATAAAATGCCCACCAGATGGCAGTAAAAGAGGTAGCGGTAATGCTGGTGCTTCACCTGCCAGTGTTTACTTTAATTTATAGGTATTCAACAAATCCGGACCCACTGTCCTGCATGTTTTAGACATACTCCAACACACCTGATACACATGAATGGGTCGTTATCAGGCTTCTGCAGAGCTAGATGTCCTCTGCTTTAAATAATCGCAAAGGGACTCTTAGATGGATTAAAATTACCAACACATTTCAATCACAACATTTGACACACAAGTGAAATTATCGTAGCCTAGGGCTAAACGATTTTGGAAAAAAAAAATTCGAATTGCGATTCGAATTGCGACAGATATTGAGATTGCGATTTGATTAAGTGAGTAAATTTTCTTCACCGCGACATTCCTACATACAAGTTTCACAAATAAAACGTCTTAAAGATAACTTTAGGCTGATTTAAAAATAAACTATCCCAGGTACACAATGAATTACCTTGACCTAGACTATACCTTTAGGGACCCATTTGTTCTCAAAGTGGGTGTTGTGAGACACAGCAGATGGTAGATAATTTTCTGAAATGAAATAACATTTGATATTTTTAAATAATTAGAAATAGAATATTTTTGCCACACTTTTTTTTAGTAGAATATATTTTATTTTTTATAAATAACTGATATATAGCCTACTGCATCTGCTACTAGCCTATATTTAAAGACTATCAAATAATATTGCTGTTATGGTTCTGCCACATAGTGGAACCGCGAGTATCCAGCAGTTATTTTGGAGGTTGTGAGTTGAAAATAATCCCTGCAGAAGAAAATGTGTCTTTTGGCATAAAATAACTAACAAACTAATAAAATAACAAATAATTTCTTTCAATATCCCGTTATCCCAGATTAGGCAGTGCTGACTCATGCCATCACTAAGGTACTCGCGTCCAAATTGATAAATAAGGAACTTTGCAAAGAAATTATCTAAATAGGCCATTTCTGTCGTGGCCTACGCTTTTAAGCACAATCTCTCAAATAATATTTGATTTGGACTGTAAAAACATATACATTAACCACTGAAGTCTATTCCTAAAATGTTTAACGAGCCGGTGTTATGGTTTAAGTGGTCACCATGTTAACTGGTGATATTTCCAGATGCAGCGTAGGCGTGGCATGTGGATCTATGGCCCAGAATGATCGTGTAGCTGATTGCGTCGATGCCTGTTCGAAACACCGCAAATGTCAATAAAAGTTCATGTTGTCATTCGTATTTGTCTCATGATCGTGTTTAATGTTTGTACTACATATGCTATACGTGAAACAGTCAGTCGTTTGTTGACACCGCAGCTCAAATGCAGTTGATCGTATTTTTCTTTGACAGCACACAGATTAATTTGTGAATGTGATACATCTGTACCATCGGTCATGTTTCATATGCTTCATATTATTTTATGATTTATCCCTCCCAAAATCAAATTCTTAACATAGGCAACACAACGCAGATCTTGGTGGTAGAAGCAAATATTCAAACGAGAACTTTGAAGTTACTTACTTCAAAGTTCTCGTTTGAATATTTGCTACTACCACCAAGATCTGCACGGGCCAAAGACGTAACTGGCTTTGGCGCGTGCTCGTTTAAACAGGCATCCAATAGCGCTTTCTTCTTTGTCCTTGCTGGGAGAGTCGACATTGATCATTTGTGTAACAAACAAAAAAAGAAGCAAATTAAAATAGGCTACAATATGCAATGCAAGTTCTAGGCAGTCTTACAATACAAGAGTAGCCTATCTGGAGTGACCCATTATTGACATTGGAAAAAAGACAACAGTAGGATAATGAGTTATTAAATAAATAATTGTATTATAAAGTGTATAGACCCTAAATACTCCCTTTGTGGAGGGATGGTCAACACAAACTGTGTTTTATCACATGCCTACAGGTGGTGCACTCAATCTGAAAAGGGAAAAAACTACAGCTAGTCTTCCAGCCAAGCGTCAGTCTGAGCCCCTGAGTTCCCTACAAGTCCAACACAGCTGGGAGAGGTAATCTGTATGAAATGATACAGGCATTATTGTAGTCATTAATACAGTAAGACACATAATTTAAGTATGCCTGGTAGATAAACTGCATACCTGTGCCTTTCAATAAGGCTAATGGACAGTGTCTTGCTGTAAGATTTTCTTTGCAAGCTAAAAAACTGCTAATTATAATTATGATGACTTTTTGATTATTGGTGGCCACAGAGATAATCATTGTTATCCTGCACAAAAACACACTCACTCACTATATCTACTATACATTATTTTTTAATTAAAGCTGCAGGACCATTTTAACCCTCGTTGTGTTCGGTTTTGTTACCGTACTCGGCCAATGTTTCCACAAACATTCCGCCTTTTTGTCTCCAATTCAAATTCAAAGTTGAAACTAATTATTATG
This sequence comes from Typhlichthys subterraneus, assembly GCA_027564835.1. Lineage (NCBI taxonomy): Eukaryota > Metazoa > Chordata > Actinopteri > Percopsiformes > Amblyopsidae > Typhlichthys > Typhlichthys subterraneus. The sequence continues at coordinate 12,410 of JAODUH010000983.1, forward strand.
ACATGAACCAAACAATTCAGGATCAACAGAGAAATTCACAGGAACAGCTGAAGAGAGCCAGGACGAGAGAGAGGATGGATGACATGCAGCACTGTTCTTTCCTTCAGTCACACAGTACGGTAGTCAAGTACTCCAAGACGAGAGCTTGCATTGCATATTGAACTTACACTGCACAGTGTTAACATGAGGAAACGTAGTTTTTGTTTGTTACACCACATCTGTCGTGTTGCCTATGTTATTAATTTGTTTTTAGTAGGTGTAAATTATCAAATAATATTGTATGAAGACTTGTTAAACATGACCGATAGTACCTATGTTGTATCACAAGATAATCTGCGCACTGCACTCTGCTAAATATAGAAACGATCAACTGCGTTCGAGCTTCGGTGTCAACAAACAACTCCGACTGTTTTACGTGTTGTAGCATATGTAGTACCGGGCAGTACAAATATTAAATACTATCATGACACAAATATGATTGACAACTTGAACACGCAACGATTTATTTACGTTTGCGGCGTTTCGAACAGGCATTGACACAATCACCTACATCAGGGGTAAGGAACTACCGAGGTAAAGTTAGAAGGAAATTGGATATTCAACAGATATTCGCCTGCAGAAGTGTCCGCCGAACTCTCTGCCGATGTGCGGCACTGACGGGCGGGCAAAAGCGGAGCTTTACTCCGTTGCCAATACACTACGGTGGCTATTCAGGAACAAGTCACTGCTGAACGTTTAATTTGTAATAACTCTGTATCAACACGACCAAAACA
>JAODUH010000984.1:0-13182 GCA_027564835.1 Typhlichthys subterraneus
TATTGTTTTTACTCATTTTGTATTGTTTTTAATGACGTTGTAGTGTGAAGCACTTTGTGTTACATGAATTTGTATGATAAGTGCTATATAAATAAAGATTGATTGATTGATTGATTGATTACAGGAATAACACTCATATCCCCTTGTTGGTTTCTGTAATGTAGCCTAGCCTGATGTTACTGAACATATTGTGATACACGAAGAAGAAGTAAAAAGTATAGAAGTTTGTACAATATTGTATTTAATACCACTGTAACCCTGCAGCACAATTTCTACAGACAGAAAATAAATGCCTTGATTGGCTATTAAAATGTAAAATGGGAAGTATTTATTTTCAAGTCTCATTCAAACCACCGCTTTGAATAACCTCAAGACTGCTATTGTTTGATACACCCACACGCACAAAACACATCCATGCACTTGAAGTGTTCCAACTTTAATCAAACTTTGTAAAATAAATTGATCGAGGATGAACCAATTAGATAATAGCTTACATTAAGAGACACATTTGCTTAAGCTATTACAAGCAATACATATACGATTACGTTAAGATCACTCACCTACAGTAGTTTGATCTGAAATGTGGTGTTGTAATTCTCTTATCATCACATGGAAGAGATGTGCCTCAAATATCATTACTGTAGTCTGCCATGATGGATTTTTAGTTTACTTACAATTCTTGCTCTCTGGAACCTAATGACATGTTGTTATAATAAAATGATACCTGGGATCTATAGACCTATACATTCACACATGCATTGGATTTATGTCCATAGTCACATATGGTCTGTGTGGATTCTGACAGTCCCTGACTCACGTCCCAGCTCTCCAAGGTCCTCCCATTTTTAGAATATTCTCCTCATCTATATTGCCCTTCCTGCTTGTCCTTGAGTTTAATTTACACAGTACTTTGTTTCTTATCTAGTCCTGGGCAAAAGAGTAGCATTGCATGATGTTCTTCTCATGGAGAGTAGTAAAGTAAAATTGGGTCTAATTTTGCCTTTAACAATCTGGCAAAGGATGTCCTCCCTATTTAAATATTGGTTAAAGAAAGCAATCAGCTTCTTATTGATTCTATCTGCAATGATCTGCTACAGCATGTTAGTGAAAGACTTATTGACTTAATATCTACTTATTGTATTCTTTAACAGAGACACTTGATGAAGGGTGCAATAAATAAAATAATATTTGACTGATTTGGCTTTCACCTTAGGGTCAGATATTTTCCTACAAGCCACTGAGCTTAGACAATATAGAATGGATCCAGGTGAATGTACTTGTATACAATTAAAATCTGTATTCTACAAATACAATGTCCTGATTGTGGGAGAACCTTTTTTTATTTGTATGTAGCTACCTGCATATTGCTTATAGATGGAATAAAATGACATATCCCTTGGATATTACATCTTGATGTAACGTTATAAATAAACATAACGTTGATATGGCACACTGATCAACAAGAACATTTGAAAAGGGCACTTCATATCAAAAATGTTGCTGACCCCTGTTCTATTCTAAGTTACTTTTATTTTAATTCACTTCTAAAGGAAGGTCACATTTTTGAAAAGTGAAATACATTTTCATTTTAGGGTTTAACAGACAAATTGCTCATGTGATCATGTGACCTATACTGTCAGTTATATTATGGATTGTGTCAATGTATTATATGAAAAAATGAAAGCATCAAATTGGAATATTTTATTTTTGTATAAAATTGTGCTAATGTCTTAAATTGCCATCTCAAACTACCTTGTTATAAAATATAAAAAATGCAGTGCTTACTGTATTATAGTTCAGGTGTAAAGTGTGAAGCATGAATCCATCACAAACCTTTAAGCAAACCACCTACCCTTAATCAGTCATCAAGTCTTTCAAACAGAATATGGCTTTAAATGTGGCCGGGCCTTAATCCTATAGCTCCATAGTGGGGCGAAGGTATACCGTAAATCATAGATAATTGATCTAAAATGACAAAATAGAGTCATCTTGAGAGAAATGCTGGCATGTTGAAATTCAAAGTTGTGTATTCTGTTATCTTACATTGGGTGCAAAGGTTAGCAAAAGTGGCTGTTTTAAATACTGTAGTTTGTATTGCTTGATTATGATTATGTTGACAGTGTGTCCCATGTAAATAGATAGATGTTTCCAGTGAAGTGTGTAACATCACCAAGTACTCAGAGCATCTGGAAATTATTTGAATATTTGCTTCTTAATTGAACCTTCCATTTCTCTTTGTGCACAATAACCGCAGCAATAATTACATTAATTTAAAAGCTTTCTATCAATTTATGGTACAATTTCATTGCCATAGTCAAGTTCATTAGGAGTTTCGGTTGGCTTGTCTTACAAAATAAATCTTTGCTGATTGGAGTAAATAAGGGACAAAAACATTGTTTCTGATGTAATTTAATGGACTAATATTGTATGGTGTTACAAAAAAGACTCAAATCATATGACTAAATATATATTAATATATTTAAAATAATGCATACTGTAGGCCGCTTGAGCTTTGCTTTCTAAAAACCATGCTACCTTTTACCTTAACTGCTAATAATTTCTTGTGTTCGCCATCAGTGCACTGATGTTATTTGCGTGGAAGACACTTGCCTACCATTATCAGATAATTTGCATAAGAGTCTTATGACCAAGGCTGGAAAGAGCCTAAATGCACGGGTGGAGAAATTGATTGTATGACAGCAAGAACAACGGACCTCTGACACTTTTCTCGTCTGAAAGTGTGTTTGCACTGCATTTCCACTTACTGTAATGCATATGCGAATATGTCATTAGGAATTATCCCTGCAAACGTATGTGTGCCTGTGTTTAAAGAGCATTGCCCATGTATGCTCAAATCTTAGTCATAACTGGTGATGACTGTAATCATGTTGCAGCATTTCCACCAGGCCAAGCCCGGAGTAGCAATGGCATTTCTGAAAGGTGTATAGGCTAGATGGAATATTAAAATGCTGTGTCGCACTCAACTCTTTGTAATGGCTTGTCTTTCTTCCTTAAAAGCCGGCTGATGTTTCCTGTACTGCCTCAGATACTTTCACTCGACTTATGAAGTCATTTATGAAGTTGAATCTTTTTAAAATGTAAAATATACTATATTATATATATATATATATATATATAATATATATTTTTTTACTTGTTTATGCATGTTTTTAGCTTTCCGGTTTACCAGACAGTGGTGTACTGGAAAGATAAGTCAGGAGAAGATTTGCTTAGTGAGCATTTTTACATACAGTAATATAAATTCATTGTTTTAATTTTAGTTCAGGCCGCCACGTTTTTTAATGTAAATTAATGGCGACCATTTTAGTTCAGGTTGTCAGAAAAAAAAAAAGGAAATCAAAGGAGAGGATATATCTCTCACTAAGCCTAACAGATACTGTAGCTTTGTTTTTCTTTTACCTTCATTTCACCAGGCCGTCTCATCGGAATTGAGGCAAGTTTTCCTCTACACTATCTATGTGTGAGATGGGACGGTACATGGAGGCCGAAAGGTTGATATAAATAGTGAGCTGGAGGGTGAGCAAGCCAGAGAGTGAGGTTTCTATAGGCCCATAGGTGAAAATGAGGTGACGATGCTACAAAACCAAGCAGTATACAAACACACACAGAGGGAGAGCGCGCGACACACACGCACACACACAGTACATACTTGTACTGTGTGTGTGCATACATATTTCTTTACATGCCTGCAGACCTTTAGATTCAAGTGTCAAAAGCAGACTTTCCTACATACAGTACTGTAGCTGGCGTACAGTATTATAGGCTGTCAGTATTGCTTCGGCTGAGGGTTTATAAATCAATGGACAGCGGTTAACCTCTAGACACCATTGCAGCTGACAAAATGCGAGTGATATTTGACAGAGAAATACATTTTTTAAACATGTCTAAGTTTAAACATCCTGCGTTTATCTTAGCGTACAAGAGTGATTAGATGACCTATGTGTAAATCATATGTCTTGTGTTATTATCACAAATGTTCTATTTTCGCCATGACACACAGTATATGTGATATATGTGATATGTAATATGAACATGTGCACAGAATTGATTCCGGCATGAAAACGTGCGTTAAACGCAATAAAAAATTGGATTATTGACCAATGTAAATAATGAACAAGGTCTCAAGATGGCTATGTTGTGTAGGTATTGAATGGTGCTGTGTATACACTATGTTTACATTTAGTTTCTCACATGATTTTTAAGATTGTTTAAATCATGATTTATCCTTTTTCATCTCCTTATATTGCTTTATGAAAATTGTGTTTTGATTGACAATTTAATCAGATTAAAATTAAGCACAAGTAATTTGTTTTGCCGTGATTAGAATCACGGCATTCTCTGTAGATTGCGGAGCCTAACCAACATAACGCCTAGCATTGCGTTGTGCATTTGAAAGTTCCTTTTTGCATCCTGTTGCATTAGCCCGGTAAACATGACAACAATGTAAGTGCATCCATACACATGAGTATAAGAGAATATTATCAATTCATTCTGCATCAGCTGTCAGTTCACCATTTTTTTCACCATGTGGCTTTCATCAACAGGACAAATTCCCTCAATTTCCTATCATCATTTTCAGATAGATCGCTTTGATTGTAGATGTTGGTTATACATCCCAGCCACTTTTCTTGCAGCCTACTGTAAATGGAAAAGTTGTTGAATTTATTTGAAAGATCTGACCCGCGAATTAGCTCTTATAGCTCTTCTTTAAACAAACGTGGACTTCATCTGTCTCACTCATTCCTCCATGGCTGTCTACACTTTCTGTCATCTAAGTGCCCACCTCTTTACAATTACCTATCATTGTGTTGTCTCTGTCTCCACGGCCCTGTTAAGTACAAATGGAGGCTAGCGCTTGACAGTTTGTCAGGCCGCAGATAAAATGGCCGTTTGGCGGCCGTTTGCTTTTCCTATCGTCTGTCTAGATTTAATTATACCGTTAGTTCTCCTCCCAGGAAAGACTTTGAAGTCACTGTCACAGGAGCACAAAGACAAAATGTCAGGTGTTTTAGTGTGAAGTGCACAATATATTAGCATCTTCGTATGCAACTACAGCCTGCTAACCTAATGCATATTAAGTTTTGAACCATTTTGTTTTTATTTGTATTATTTATTTAAGCAGGTACTGTATGTGGGTATTGCTGACTGGTGAATCATTATTAATTATAAAAACATAGCAAGTAACTATCTGGAAACACTGACAAGCCATATTGTACCAGAGAACCGAGCTAAATGATCTTCTGTGCTCTTCAGCAAGTCACTTTATTATAACCACTGTATTACTAATTAATATCTGATTGAATTGGAGATAAGGGAAGATTATTTTGCATGGGAGCCTTCAAGCGAGTACATGTGAACCAAAAAAAGTGACAAACACTTCTGAAAAAGTGTGTGTGTGTGCGTGTGTGTGTGTGTGTGTGTGTGCATGATAGGGAGCATATAAATAGCCCATCGTCGTCATCTAAATCAGCCTGCTGTTGCGATCAAATAAGTAACATTATAAACAACACCGCAAACAAAAATAACATTTAAATTACCTTATAAAAAAACAATCCATCACAAATGTCTGGTGGTCTATGTCTAGATCTCTTATCAAAACTCATCCTTTTTAATTCTGATACCTTTTCTCTGTAAGCTCCATCTGTTCCCTAAAGTGGAGGGGCATTACAGATTAAAAACAGAGAGAAATGTGAGATGTAGATGTTTATGTCTCGGTCTGATACAGTACAGATCGACACTCATGCTGAGCTCCAAAGGCCTCGCTAATTATGAGCACACACCTGGGTCGTATGGGCCTGTCTGCCTGCCTGTCTGCCTGTCTGTCTGTCTGTCTGCATGTCTGTCTGTCTGCCTGCCTGCCTGCCTGCCTGTCTGTCTGTCTGTCTGTCTGCATGTTTGTCTGTCTGTCTGCCTGTTTGTCTGTCTGTCTGCTGTCTGTCTGCCTGTCTGTTTGTCTTCCTGTCTGTCTGTCTGCCTGTCTGCCTGTCTGTCTGTCTGCCTTCCTGTCTGTCTGCCTTCCTGCCTGTCTGCATTTGTGTGTGTGTGTGTGTGTGTGTGTCATAATGGTATTTCTGCAGCAAATTAGCTTGACTTTGTTTCAGGACATGCACGGTAGATTTAGCTGTCTGGGCACTGCTTACGTCAGCCTCCATAGCAAAATGCTGTTGGTAACACGGCCACTTAAAGGTATAGTCAGCTATTGTAAGCTATTTGTAAGCTAATACACATTTAGTGAAATTCACCAACTAACTACTCGCATTTCACTAGCTTATCGTGTATTTCTACACAGCCCTGGTACTATAAATAGGAACATAAACAAAGTGGCAAAAACTGCTCACATCAACAAAGGTGTAGGGTTCTAGGCTTTGCTTCAGAATGCGTTTCAATGTGTGGAGTGGCACCGCGGAGGGCCGCAGACGTGCAGAGGGATATTGTAGCAAGCGTTCTCAAAACGATCACACCCAGACACATCGCTAAAGGTGCAGCCACTTCAAAAGCTTGTTGATAAACCCCCCGATCACACAGAGATGCACAGGCTGCTCCAAAGAGAAAGGCTGCCTGGGCCAACTGTCACCTTAACGAAAAGCACGCTGAAAATGTTAGATTATTTAAACATTTATGCGCGCCTAAAACGCTAAAAACGTGCATCGCGCCATAAAAAAGCACTTGACAGTTGTGCCATACCGTAGGAAAATAATGGTTTTGCTAGCGTCTCTGTGTGATCGCGACCTAACCCTGCCTTTAATGCTGGGTACACACTACACAACTTTTTTGTCTTTCACAATTATTACCATGTCAGATTAGACGAACATTGTGCGATAAATTCTTGGCAGGGAGACTGGCAACACTACACGTATGACACCGACCCGATCACAGTATTATGGAAGTATGCTGTCGTTCACGACCTGGCGAGAGATCATGTGTCATCGGGGAGGAGGGGTCAAGAAGTTGTCAATCATAGTTCGCAGCGCGCCCGGTCAAGCATTTGTCATGGATACACAAGCGCTGTGCGTGATGCTGGGGATTTTATGCTCAGAAAAAAAGAAAGAAAGAAATAAAGGAAAACGTCAAAGCAGCTTTGGTTTGAACCTCTCCAACTGTTAGGCATTTGTTTAAAAAAAACAAGGCCACGCAGCGGTCAGATCAAGTTATAAATATCTACTGAATCGTTGCGTGCAAGCGGGGATTCGCCGATCCTTACTCTACAAGCAAACACACACACACACACGCACACACACACACACACGCACACACAAACACAATGGCACAGCTCTGAAGCAGTGGTGCAGATCCTCTCATGCCCTGGCTGTCTATAGACTAATCTGCAGCCGTACCGAACTATAAAGTTGGTAAACGTGTATTTAGTAGCATACGCATCCATCCTATTGGTTAACGTGAAGGAATATGTCGGAGCACCTCGTAGGGGATGTCAAACTAGGCGAGAAAATTAAAAAAAATTCTAACACGCTAGTCTTTTCGTTGGGTCGTCGTGAGGCGTCTCAACGTCTCGTAGCCTATCTTAGAATATGTCACACTACACGGAGTAACGACGCCTGTCGTTGCTCCCGACGAGCCACGTTCTGTCCCGACGCTGAAAATGCGTCGGTCACGACCAAATCGCATCCAAATCGGCCTGAAATCGTGTAGTGTGCACCTGGCATAAGAGACCAGCAGCATTCAATTTTTACTCCATTTAAATGCATTACAACACTCCATCTTTGTGTAATTATAAAATCTTTCGTAGGCTATAATAGAAAACAGTTGAAAGAGATTATGTCGGATTCAAAAATTGCTTATTGCCTTAGGGTCGGCCAATTGTGACTCCTTCGTTCAGACAGCAGAGCTTGTTCCAGCTACACCTAACTTGATTGCTCTAAATGCAGCATATATTTCATCACATCTAGGCTTTCAGAAACTGAAGCTACCTATTAAACGGTTATGCTAATTAGCATTTGAACACGCCCGTCTACCCTTCTGCTAGTATAGTATATCTGCGTCTTCTCTAACCTGCTTATCCAGGCTGTTTGTCTGCTTTCTGCTTCCTACATTTTTTCTCATATTGCATGGGAGCAAAAGGCAGCAGGTTGCTAAGGTAACCACTCTTCTTATCATTCCAAGATCTAGCGCATCACAAGTATGTTGAACGAGCCATTTGTATGTGAACTTGAATTGAATTGGAAAAGTAAGCAGCAGTTAAATTACACTGACGCAAAACCATTATCTACCCATAATGCAATTTCGGTATTTCTTGAGGAAATAATTTCTCTAGAGCACCACCAATACAGTATATTTGGCGTCAACTGCCGGCATAACAAACGCCTGCATTTCCTGTAAAAGCAGTGCTATTTTAATTGGACATATGGCTTCTTTTCTTTGCTCTTTATTACCATAAAATGTTCATCTCAGAAGACATGTTGTTTTAGCTCGGGGTTCTCACAAGAGGGTCTTCTGCTGTATAGTGTTTTATTGTGCAACATTCAGAGTAGTGTGCATTGTATATTTTGCTTTAGTTACATTTAGCCTCTGTCCAGTGGACCATTGCGCTATACAAAGTCCAAATTTGTTTGCATAATTGTCTCAAGGCATTGAGATAGATGGCGATGTTGTATGTGTATCCATATGCTTCCAAGGCTCAATTTATTATTTGTTAAAGAATTACAGTAGTGCTAATCTGTTTGACTCCAGCTATAAATTGGCTTCAAGGGAAATGTCATTAAAGCTATTAAATACAAAAGTAGATTCCATAGCTTGTTTTCACTGCAATTATCTTGCATGTGCTTCTCCAAAAAAGAGGAATCCCACTTTGGAAGAAAACAAGACATTTGAGACAGGCAGATCTTAATTATCTAAGGCATTTGGTACTTTTCAGTACAGGCTATTCCTTGTCCCTGTGGCTTATATTTGTTCCACAGTCGTGACACAAATGTATGACTTAAACGTACATATGAACACACACACACACACACCCACAGGCACACAGACACACACACACACACGCACGGGCACACACACACATGGTCTGGTTTGGATAGTTAATCAGCCAGGTAATTGCTCCTCTGTGACAGTTCTGTAATGTTCTCTCTCTACCTCCCACATATTCTTTTTATGGTGTCCAGACATTGTATTACCTAGTTTGTCATTAAACAAGTTAATGGTGAAAAATCGAAATAGTCCTTGATGGTTCTATTTTTTTTAAAATAAAAATTAACCTAAAAAAAGGTGTCTTCCTAAAAAAAACACTCGGCGTCAGAAGGAAAATGTCCCAGCTTGTCTGGAAAGTGTTTAATTTCCTGCAAGCTCTTTTTCAACACATGCACACCACTGGTCATCTCACACTGATGAGTGGAAGAGGAAAGGGGAAGGCTTTAGTGGTTGCACACCTGTTTTTCCCTTCTAAAAAAACAAAAAACTAAACCAAAGCACAAAGACAAATGTGGCACAAAACAACAGTAATTTGTTCTGAGATTGAGGTCACTCTCGGCCTCATTTGGAGAATAAAGGAATAAATTAGAAATGCCGAAATAGTTACTTTAATGTTTTCTTTCTTTTGAACTAATCTGATTTAGTTTTTCTTTCTTAAAATGCTTATTGAAAAGGGGAAGTGTTTTGCTGTAAAAGGTCATCTGTCTTCTTCAGTCAAACAACAACACCCACGGGCATTCATGCATACTGTATGGGTGCACGCACATACACATTGACATATGAGTGCTTGCTGCATATTTGCTATGTTAGGATGGCTTTGCAGTAGGCTCACAGAGCCAGCTTTTAATTGCATAAAGTCTAGAAGATAGCACTTGGTTAACTGGCGAAAGACACGCCTACTTGCCAATAGACACGCCTACTTGCTTGCCGTTGGAAATACAGAGTTGAAACAAATTGTATTTACAAAATGTGATCAACTAAAATGGCTAAGCTGCCGACATCACCTATTGTAAACAAACTGTCACCTATACATAAGTAGCAATAGATGTGGTCAGAACTTAAATATAATGCAAGCATTGCACTGGAATTATGCATACAGTCTTGTGACTGACAATTACAGTAATCAGCAAAGGACTACTACCTGACTTCCTGATAGTGCTGACATGTTTACAGGATCCTATACCATCAGATGTTCATGTGTTGCTTATGTGACGTAGTGTTAATGAACGAAAGAGGCTGAGATTAGTATTGCACTGGCCTGGTGCAATCCTTAGCCTAATAATATGCTAAAACTCTATATATGGCTCTGTGTGCGTGCGTGCGTGCGTGTGTGTTTCTCAAGGACAAAATAGCCAATAGCTAGTCACTCTCCTAGTCTGTATACTTTAACCTGAATGTCACTCAGTGAAGAAAGTTTAATCATAATCTTCTGGGTATTATTCAGCAAAGGAATACTAAGAAATCTGGCTACCTTCACGTAGTATATTGTAGATCAAATCTGAAGATAGCCTGTTACTATTTTGGATAATTTAAAAGCACTTCTGGGAAAGTGGATTGGATTTTTTTTGCAGAGTCATGGTTTTATTTTTTAAAATCCCCGGTGTGTGTGTGTGTGTATGTGTGTGTTGCGTGTGTGTTTGAGTCTGTGTGTATGTGCACGCACAAGCACAGGTCTACGCATTGGCGTCGACTCTCTGAGCTCACCGCCTGATGTGTGCGTGTGAGCACGCGCACACGTGGACACCTCCCGCAGCCTCATCGTAAATGCAGGGCCACTCCGTGCCTTTTCTCATCAATATTTCACTCTGCCCCCCCCACACACACACACACACACTCACTATCTCTCTCTCCCCAACTACCTGTCCTCTGTTCTGTGCTTCTCGGGCATTAGAATAAGGTTTTTATCTATGCTTCGCCACACATGCCAATGATGCAGGCTGGTTGGCGTCCCGCTGGGAACAGTCTGTCGGTGTCTGGAGCCGCACAGCAAACTGCCACCTCCAGATGCTTGCAAACAATGTGCCCCCCCCTTACCCCCCCCCCCCCCCTCCCCTTCCTCTCCCCCGCCAATGGATCGCAGCCTTTTATTTACCTGCTGTAGTTTGACCACAGAGGCCAGCACACCTTCCGGCCATTACGCGCAGAAGAGCGCGCTCTGTTACCACAGGCAATAAAGCGAGTCCACCGGAGGGATAGAGGGTCAAGGACAGTTCACGATGCCGCTATAGCTCACTCTGTCCACACGGATTGTGCCGACCCAGTATTTGCGCGCATGCGTGCGTGCGTGCGTGTGTGTGTGTGTGTAAGAGAGAGTATTATTATTAACTTCCCTCCATGGGAGCCAGTGCATTGGCACTGTCCAACCTCAACACTGAGAGGCAGATACGGCTGGCCTAACGCAGACCCTGGGCGCTGCCTCATAATTGAACGGTCTTTCCCATGGTGACAAGAGCAAGGTGCAACACAGCAAACACACACTAAGGTCCAGAATGTTTAACCTCTCGTGCCTGCCAGCACCGCACTTTGCTCCCCTCTGCTTCGGGTGTCAGGCAATGGATGCCGTTAGCAGGCGATGACACCGCCGTCAACTAATCAGAATAACAAACAAGCTGAACTGCTCAGCCGGATGATGATTGGCTGATTCAATCTGTGAGAAACTGTGTTTGTTTATTGTTTGTATACAGTAAACCTAGATCAGTCTCTACTGATCTAGGGTCTCCATATTATTGATAACACTCACTATAGCGATCATATATATTTCTATATATCACACCAGATGCAGTCTGAAATTATTAAACCAATAAAACACATCCACGTAGGTTTTCATTCATTTCATGAATAAAACCTCATGCCAGACACTGCCTTTAATCCATAGGTAATCTCTGTATGTTTAGACCACAATGTAGTGCATAGGAAAAACAGCAATATGCTGCAATGTCACATCAGTCGGCGCAGGGGCAGAACTCTGCCGGGGGATCCGGTTGTGGGATCTACAGTCCTGCAACTGATTGCAGCATTTTGAGTGTTTGGCCTAGCTTCAGCTGTGTGTGTGTGTGCGTGTGTTTGTGTTAGCATTTTCGTGTGTATGTGTTTGTTGGTGTGTGTGTCAGAATAAGGGTGTGTGATTATGGAGTGTGCATTAGCCCTGTCTGCCTTTATTAGGCCACACACGAGGGGCTTTATTTCATCGGAGCTGACACCCTCCCTAGGAGTCATTTCTTTTTGCAATTTTCTGCTCGGTTTCATGTTCCATTACCGCTAGATTACACTCTTTCTCTGTCCTGCGCACACCGCCCTTTATGGACCACACTTTCACAACAGGCAACAAGCCACCCTCCCCACCCCCACACACACACAGGCATAAACACACATGCACTGTTACGTGCACACTCCTTCACCGTATGGTCATGATCACATACGCAGACACTATTATCATTGGATCAGTGGCTGCTGAATGGAGAACAGAAGCACTAGCCCGGAGCAGAAAACAGTAGTTAAACTGGACCCGGGCCTGGTTTCCTCAGCGGTGCCGTAAAAATCAATCGCCGACGCCGTTATCTGTATTGATGATTAAAGGAATTCTCTGGAAAGGTTGGATGACAGTTTACACGTCTGTTTATTTCAAGTGCGCCCTGGTGTTCAGTGTTAACGCGTGGGTGGGTGGGCATGCAGGCGTGCGTGTGTGCGTGCGTGTGTGTATTTGATACGAAAACCTCTAAGTCCACCTGAAACAAATAAATTAGCAATTTTTAACAGCATTATTTATTAGATTTCTATATTATTTGGGTTCACTACTTTCACCCGTATTACAAATAAAAGGTTGTTAGTCACTGAATAAAAAGTAATATTTTCCAAATATGTAACACATTTTTTAAATATTGCCAAAACAAAAAATGTCAGAGTTGGAGTTAGAGGTTTTTGCCTCTGAACTTATTTATTTTCACCTTCGCAGGCATAGATCCAGACAGTGTTTCATTGTCAGTGAAAGTTAATGCTCTATGAGAAACACGAGAGAGAGAGAGGTAGAGAGAGAGAGAGAGAGAGAGAGGTAGAGAGAGAGGTAGAGAGGGAGGGAGAGTGTGTGAGTGAGAGAGGGAGAGAGAGAGAGATAGAGAGGGAGAGAGGTAGAGAGGGAGAGTGTGTGTGTGAGAGAGAGAGAGAGAGAGAGAGGGGGGAGTGTGTGTGTGAGAGAGAGAGAGAGAGTGAGAGAGAGAGAGAGGTAGAGAGTGAGAGTGTGTG
>JAODUH010000985.1:0-13182 GCA_027564835.1 Typhlichthys subterraneus
GTGCACTACTCCATATTGTCAAACACTTACCTAAAGTATCACAACTCCCTATATCATGCTACCACTGGCCCAGAGGACGACGGTGCTGCTGTAAGTGAGAATGGATGGTTTGTGAGAAAGCTGTAGTGGGTGCAGTCTGGACACAGAAGAGAGTCCTTAATCTGAACACGCCGCCTTTAGGAACACTCAGCTTCACATGCGCACACACGTATACGTACGTACACACACACACACACACAGCTCTGGAGGTCATTGATCAGTCTACGCTAGGACTGTGAGTCAGCCACCACTTTTAGCTATATCAGCTAAACTAATGATCTGGAACCCCCGGCTCTCTAAGAAGTGTGTTTGTGTGTGTGCGTGCGCGCGTATTCAGTTTGTGAGGAGAACAGTGCTGCATGGGTTTGCATGCTTGTGGCGGTATCGCCCATGAGATTTTAAATACAAAAGTCACATCTGTTCACAATGTCTTAATACAAAAACATTAATGTGTGAGCTTCTTTGTTGTATAATAATCAGTATGCCACCATAACGTTATTAGCCTGAAAGGAAGGAAGACCACGCCAACAGGATCTGGAATCCCTAAATCACAACAAGCAGACTTCCTGAAGGAGCTGGGCACTGATTGGGCCACATTGATGGTTTTCAGTTAGATGCATTACAGAGCATTATGCCATTAATGACAACAAAACAAGGTGGTATGCTAGATTACTTCAGGACCAGCGAGAAGCGGCCTCTTTGATTACAACAAACAAACAAAATAATGATCCTGATAAGAGTAAAACAAGAAAATAAATTAGTTTAAAGAGTATGCAGAGTACACTCCCCCCCCCCAATAAAGTCAAAGGGCCCTGCGGTATTTACCTGGTGTACCGCAATCTGTCACTGCATATGCTTTCATTTGCTACAGTTAGCACTAATGACAGGTGGTCTCTAAAGCACTCTATGGGTTCTGAGGCTATTGCAGACAGGCACCTGTTACGAAGGGGCCATGATCTAGAGTCTAATGAATCAAAATGTGTTATTTAATTGTCATAGGCTTGTTTCTTACCTGCGAACAGTTTGTACTCTTATGGTTCAACGAGAGCAGTGCAGGGTAATTTATTGACAGTAGGAATGTATGGCCCATTTCCTTGTAGATTCAAATAAATAAATGCATGTTTTATCACCATATAGGCCTTAAGACTAATCACACGAATGCATGCTGAACAAAACAGTGTGTGCCCAGTGGAGCAAATACAGCTGCTATACTGTAACTAATGAACAATGTTATATAATACAACAGAGAATATATAGAATATGTGGTAGATGCCACATTTCACCTCCTGGGCATGTCTGCTAACTCACAATCAATATATTTGCCTTTTGTTTAATTAGATTTCTACATTTGTCCTCCATGTTACAATGATCCAGCTGTCAAATTATCCCACTGTTTAAGCAACTCTGCTTTATTAGCTTGCACACTATTGTGCTCCATTGAGCATGACAAACACAGAGTCATTTATTAGTGTAAGAGCAAATGTCGAGGGTTTAGGATCTATTTGGACATGGTCTTTCAATAACGCTGAATGTGCGCAAAAGAGCTTAATCACTGGTGAGCTATATATAGTTACACTACTGATTACAGCAAAGATTTATCATGATGCCATGTGCTGGATAAAACAGGTGTTCTTTATTGAGACTGGGTCTGAAAACAAACTAAGGGAAAAAGACAAAAGATAATTTGAGAACATTTACTATCCAAATCAAATAACAGTACTTTACAGTTAATTTAGGCACAATCATATTAACTTAACAGAAAACATAGTAACCAAAACAAAGGAAAATTGTCTGTTTTTGTGTTTCTAAACACAACTTATTCTAAGCTTATTCTGTTGACACAGCAACATCTCTTATTTATATGTGCTGGTTATGTCTGTAATGACAATACATTTCAAGTAGAAAAATATTTCAAATTTCTGTAAAATAAAATAAAAAATATTTTCTGACATTCTCTGGTAGCTACTCGGCTTTCTCTCAAATTAGATTAGTGGTGGATTGCATAAAATAAAAGTAAGAATTTCCCTCCTAAATTATAGAATTACATTGACACCACATTCTCAACTGAGGCTACACATATCTTTGTTGCTCTTGCCTGAGAGTATACCCATGAAACAATATAAAAAATAAACATTTTAAATTTACTAAAATAAAACAGATTGGGACACAAAATCTTATCAACTGCCTCACTATAGTGGTACTTTAGTGCTATAGTGGTACTGTGCTTTGTTAAATCGTATCTAATATACGTCACATTTCCCCCAAAAATGTTAATTTA
Source organism: Typhlichthys subterraneus (assembly GCA_027564835.1). NCBI lineage: Eukaryota > Metazoa > Chordata > Actinopteri > Percopsiformes > Amblyopsidae > Typhlichthys > Typhlichthys subterraneus. Next base: position 2,318 of record JAODUH010000985.1, read on the forward strand.
AAACGTAATAAAACATTTGCTTGTCCTGTAGAGTTTAGCTGTTCTTACTTTGCTGTTGCTTCCACAGGCTAATCACGTGAGTACAAAGTATGTACAAAACAGCATGCTGTAGTATTGCAAAGTGTCAATGTTTATGAATATTTTAATTTGAAACTGGTGTGATTAAACAATTGTCTATAATAAAAGTACCACCATATAGAAAAGCAATTGAAGAGATTATGGTAAGAGACAAGATTTATTTGTTTTTAAAACAATGACAGTCCCATTGATGTTGCATTAACCTTTGGTTAAGATACTGTAAATACTCTCTGCATGTGCCATAGCAGAGATTAAATTATGCAATTCACCAATGTAATGACAACCTACATCACATTAAAATGTAGGTCCACCTCAAATTTATCCCTCTGTGGTGAAAATCCATCCTGGAAATGTATTGTTGCTTCAAGTTAAACAGGTTTCTTGAAAACTTTCTTCCACAGTGTTAAGTGCTGTGATGAGGACAAGGTATATTGTCTCTTGCATTACATTGGCTATTCAGATCTTAAAAAACTAAATGTGAAATTGTTAGCATTCTTCATCAACATCAATGACATCAATCACAAATGCTAACATCAGATTTATTCTATCCACTCAAACACACTTCTCACCTGCATTCCTGCAAATTGGCAGGTGAAGAAAAAAAACAACATTAAAATCAACTAGATATTCCTTGAGGAATAATAAAACCTTTAAAAGTATTTAGGTTGCAGCATTCCAAATTAATATGACAAAAGAAAATGTAAATATACAGGTATATTTGAGAATTAAAATCGGCAAATGAAATGTTTTGAATATGTTGTTACAGTACGATCGCTCCTTGGCATGCAGTTTGTTTTCCGAACTGGAAGACGAGCTTGTTAAAGCTGTTGTGTCATAACAAAGCAATGAACTAGATAAACCTGCTACACACAGTTTGTATTTATACCGTATAACAAGGATGGTACATTAAACTGCAGCTATATTGGTTGTTTCCTAAATAACTGATTACAAACTGAATATACAGTAGCTTGCGTGAGGACAGTGCCAACCAATGGAGGTCTCGCGTTGAGGACCTTTCAGCAAGTGCTGACGGTGAATCTAAGCAGCTGGTACCACCCGGTTGTATGGGATGTAGTTGGAAGTCATATGCATTTCATCGTATACGTACTTTGCTTGCTTGTGCTGTAATTCATTAAGAGCTGGTGGGCATGGATGACTTGTGGTGTGAGAGAGCGAGCTGTCTCTCTCTCTGTGTGTGTGTGTATGCGTGTGCGTGTGCGTGCGTGCGTGCGTGTGTGTGTGGCTGACATGGGTGTAAACCGAGAAGCTCGGATGCTGCAGGGACCTCTGCCTTTACTTAGGTGCTGGTTTCCTTAGCGATGTGGCCCACATAGGCGTCGTAGATGGAGTCCAGGAAGGAAGCATCCGTCTGTAGAGCACGAGGGGGAGTGTGTGGGGTCAATGGTGTTAGTAGAGGGCTCCGTGTGTGTGTGTGTGTGTGACCTGCTGCCTCACCTGAACAAGGTGCAACAGCGCCGCTTGCAGCTGGGTCCTGGACGGCACAGGGACGTCCTCCTGGAGCGACAGGGGCCTGGAGAGGGCCCCCGCCGGGGAGGGCTTGCTCTGGCAGAAGACGCTGGGAGACAGGAGCATGGTGGGAGCAGGGATTCTCCTGGGGGACAGGACCTGCACGCACAGTAGTACGTCAAGACACACTGGAAAGCTCGAGTCAACAGGCTTCATTGGTACAGGAGGAGTTGCGGTACATTTGGCAAATATGACGTGTAAATATATGCTGGTGTGCAAAATGGCAGTTAAATGCAAAGACACCAAAACACTAAAAACCTTTAAGGGGAAACAAGGCCAGAGAAAGGTGGCTATTAAATGGTTGTTAATTAAATATGAATATGAACGGGGGGTTGTAATGATGGTGAGGTAGGCCGGTCATGAATGTAGAGGGCAGCCCAAGTTAACAGTGGCTGTAACATAACCACTAGATGGCAGTATACACTTCAAGCACCTTCACAGTGGTTCTATATTACTTTCTGCCACTAAATGTCAAACTAAGCACCAATGTTTCAGATAAATCCACATGCAAGTGATGCAACACACACAGAAGAAAGTGTGATACGTCATACGTGATTGGCCAAGGATCAAAAAGCAGGACAATGTACGTAGTGCACATCCACACCGCGTCACAAAATACCACTTGGGCCTTGTCACAAGATAGGCTACGTGTGTTTTTGTGTTTGAGTGAGGGAGCTTTGAAAAAGCAATAATCTACCCCTCTACTAATCACTACACCTTGGGGTTATCCAGGCTATGCTACTAGAGAGAATATGGACTATTTTAACCATGAAATGTATCATTCTGGTTCACCTGCAAATTAATATGAAATATTCATAATTGTACCCAAGATGATCTGTACCACACATTAGCCTTACAATAATGTTGTCAACAACACACACAATCCACACCTCCAGCAAAGAGCAGCACAAGTGATAGCCAATTGATATGCATGTTATTGCTAAACTAAATAACGTGTTTGTTTACCTTTTCAGACCATTAGTTTAATTGCCTCTTGTATAACTCCTTTCTTGACATGTCTGCTGCTGCCATACTGTAGCAGCTGCAGCACCATAGAAAATAGCCTCTCTCTCTCATTCATATACAGTATAAATAACATAAGCAGTGCAATTGTCTATTCATGTCCAGGTAGAGATTGCCTTCATGCATGTTTAGTATTCGCTTTTTTATTTTATTTATTTATTAGCTAGTTAATTAGTTATTAACTGTTCCCAACAAATAAAATGTTTCGGTAGCTTTCTTTTTGCGACATGGCTAAATGCAAAACACGTCACAACTTTGGACAGTCACAGAAGACAAGCAGTCGAAGGTTTAGCCTACCATCATCATCACCAGTTTGAGAAGTTAATCTAGCAATTGCCAAGGTGATGTGGTAAAACATTCAGGTTGTGAAGGATCATATGACTTGAAGTTCCACACCATTTTCCTGGCAGTCAGGATAACGCTATACGTTTTCAACAGAGGTCTAGGTCCGTACACAAGGCTTATCCAATATGCCTCCTGAAATCCTCGCGTCAAAAATCTATTCTGCTATTGACAGTACATTCAGAAAGCGACACTTCGGCTAAAGATACAGTCTTTGTAAACCAACCCGATTTAATAATAATGGCAATATAGAAAATCAGCCAGGCTGGGTAGCTTCTTCTAGGTTGAAAAATTCACGATTTTATGATTTTATCAGGTAATAAATCACATCCCTGATCTTTACATGGAAAACAGCTGTTGGCTCCTATATTCATGTTTACAGTACGGTATATATCACATGTAAGGCTTAAAATGGAAAATGGAATTAGCAATGTGGATGTGACACAGAAGTACTGGGCCTTTCAAAGTGGACTGATAGCTTCCTGGTCTGTAATGTCTATAGAAGGAAAAGAGGCAGAGAAACAGGCAAATTTGAAAAGAGTGCAGTTGCTACGTAGATTCAGCTTTGGCAACGCCCCTATGAGGATATAGCCGCCAAGCCACCTACCGTAGTATTCAGCAAAATATACAAGCCAAATCTGTACACCTAGCTTTTGATACAGCATCTGGTAGCCTACCGTAGCAACTCGAGTCAGGACCATGTAGGTCAGGACAGGCAATATAGAATCTAGAGCATGATGCACTGTGCACATCAATAACTACATTATATAAATATAGGCAATTGTATCCCCTGCCAGAGACGCCATTTTTGGGCGCAGAGTTAAATATGCTTTTATCTGGATCAGTCATATCATGCAAAACATTTAACGTTATGTCCGTGGTAATAACAAAGATAGCATATGTTTTTGTTTAACTTTAATGTTCCTTGTTTAACCGAATATCACTTTGTGTTGTTGCTAGCAGCTAGCCACCTTTCTGTTGTATAATCCCCCTGTAGCTGCAAGAACGACTGCGATTTCGTGTTATGTAACCCTTCATTCATTAATTAATATGTGCTTATGGGTACATGGCTGCGTGAGCAAGGATGGCTGCGGTGTTGTGCTATGATATAATGTAATCTTCATTCATAAAATAATGTGCTCAGTAGATACATGGCTGGTTATGAAAGCGTAACAATCCTGTCCCTACACATGATTCCCGGGCTGTGTGACCAAGCTGCTTCTGTGCCAATGTTGACACGAACAACAATGAACCCCATTCTGCCTCCCGTATCCTTTACTGTAGTCTGAGCTGCGAGGCAGAAAATTAACACCTTGCAAACACTGTGGGAACTAAACCCCATGTGGTTCAAACGCATAGAACTATATGTTCAAACCGCGCTTCGCCGCTTTGTGAGTCCTATCAGTCAGCAGCAAAGCAGCCATAGCTTCACGTCAGCGCAGAGCGTGGAAGAGGGGGCGGGGTGAGCAGTGGCTTGTTTTATTATTATTATCAACGGTCACTGAAAACAGTGTAATCTGATAACAGAGCGAACATGTGCATGATACAGTGCTATTCCACATAATGGACGTGGTGTTGTTTTCACCTAAGCTTGTCAACTGCATCAGAACTGTGTCAATATGTGAAAATGAGCATGGAATGTCTCCTTTAATCAAAAAGAAATAACATGAAGAGCAGCCAGAGCCCGCTGTTTACCTGGAACTGCAGGCCGGGCTTATGGCTGCTGCCGAGGGCCGTGGGGGCGGCCGTGGAGGGGGCCGTGGCTTGGAAGCGAGGGGCCAAGCCCGGGCAGTGTTGGGGGGCCAATCTCTGCTCTTGCTGCACCAGCTGGAGCTTCTGGAGGAGCTCGTGAGGGGAGACCACGCCCACGGCTGGAGACGGCTGGCTGCCGGCATGGCTCTCGGACGCGGCGGTGTAGAACAGCAGCCGGCTGGGGGGGTGGGGCGGGGGCGGGGGTGGGGCGCTGGGGCAACAGTGGGGGAGGAGCGGCGCCGGCTGCTTCTGGAACAGTCTCTGGATGGGGTCGTGTGGCATGCTGTGGAGGTGCTGCTGCTGGAGGAACCGCTGGAGGTGCTGCTGCTGCTGGTGGAGGTGCTGCTGGAGGTGCTGCTGCTGCTGGTGGTGCTCCAGGGGCAGTCCGTTCTCACACAGCCTGCTCTCGGGGGCCTCCACCTGGAGCACGCCGCCCGCGCCCACGCGCCCCAGGACCAGCTTCTGGATGGCGGGGCAGTGCTGGGGACGCCCCCCAGCCCCCGGGGGGCCGTCATACGTCAGGGTGCGCACCACAGCCGGGCGGTTGGCTGACGGAGGCTGGCGTTGCTGCTGCTGCTGCTGAGGGCCGAACAGGGTGGCGAGGGTGAGAGGCTGGCTGCCCTCACCGTCCTGTAGGGGGCAGTGGAGGGAGACAAGGGGCGGTTACACAGGACGAGACGCAGGCCGCGTTTATACACGGAGGAGAGCCTGACATTTTGTCGGGATTCCCTTGGGATTCCCTTGGGTCACGGGATTGTGTGCGACAAAACCGCTTGTGCGAGGTAAATGGTGCATCGCTATTCCACTTGGTACTTGTAGTTTTTCATGTCATTGTGATTTAAAATAAATCATGTCCACGTATGAGCACGCAGACTACATCCGACACCACATCCCATAATTCCTAGCAAACAATCCCCCGACAAGAAAAATAAGCAGTGCGTGTATGCTATATAGTAAAATAATGTATTATATTGGTTTTATGACGTTGTCCCTGTAATGTACAAATATGGGCAAATAAAGAAAATGTTAGTATGAAATCTAGTATTGGTTTTCCCTGTTTGCAACATTAATGTATTTTGCCAGTCAAATAACTGTTTATTGAGATTATCTGCACTATGGTTGTTGGATGGAAATTATTATGCAAATTATATTTTACACTGATTTTCCTAAATAATTGATGCAAATGACAGTCAGTATAATTTTCAAGTCATCAACCGTTAGAGTATAACTGTTAGGGTATGTTGAATTTCATTGAATAAACCACCCAATGAAAACAGTATTTTTTTCAGAAATAAAAAAATCAAAATGCACTGTTCCACATTATTAATTAACATGTAACTTGCCCTGTTAAGATGTGTTTGATTGAAATAGCTTTTGATTTATGACCTCCTAATGCTGCAAGTTCAACAAATGACCATTTTCTGAAAAAAATAACGTTTTCATTGGGTGGTTTGTTCAACGAAATTCGACTTATACCCTAACAGTTTATGACTTGAAAATTATACTGAATGTCATTTGCATCGACTATTTAGGAAAGTCAGTGTAACATATAATTTGCCTAATAATTTGGAATGCAGTGTAGTCTACTCTTGCTATAGCTTGTGACGTGCTACAAAACTATCAACCTCTCTATGAAGTTCAAATTACAGTCTCCAGCCCCAATGTTGAAATTATTGTGAAATGCAAAAAACTTCTACAGTACGTTAAAGTTTATGTTTAATGTCGTTTTATCTATACATTTATAAGATAGGCTACTTGCCCACACAGCTACCTTCAATTTAATACAGAGAAATATGTGTGTGTGTGCGTGCGTGTGTTACCTGAGTAGTAGGCTTGACAGGTATGGGCTTTATCAGGTTGGGGTTGCCACAGAGGACACTGCTGCCTCCAATCTCCTTTGGTTCTGAACTAGACTAGGAGTGAGAGAAAAACAAAACAAAACTAAACATTTAATAATAATAAGAATAATATTAATAAGAATAATGCTAGGAACTTCAAGACGTTATGAGGCAGCTACAGTACAAAGGGCGGCCAACAAAAATCAAATGTGTCATGCCCACTGTACAGTACAGTATATTCTTTCTTCTCCTGTGGTTCTTCTTAATGCTCCGGTGTGGCAAAGCTTCCTTCACACACATTAAAGTGGCCATATATGACTTTCTACCAATAGATGTCATACTAAGCACCAACACCTCAAACAAATTCGTAAGTCACACACACACTAACGTGCGGCAGGTCAAATATGAAGATGAAAAATAAAAAAACAGGAGCTTGAATTACCGCACACGCACACACACACACACACACACACACACACACAGTGGTTGATGTCATTCGCTGCTCGCCCCAATGACTACACTTATCTTTACTTATCTTTAGAAAATAGCCGCATGCTGCCATATTCCTGTTTATTCTTTAAGCTAAGGTTTAACTGTTAGCTAACGCCGCTGTGGTGCTAGATTGTGATGGGAATGCACCTTGTCGTACTCGCTGCGTGCTTTCGTTAGCATCTGGAGAATATCCACCACCTTACCACCTCCACCTCCTCCCTCACCTTCCGGGGAGAGCCAGCCTCCCTGGGACTGAGCCAGAGCCTGCTCCTGCTGGGTCAGACTGTACAACACCACAATACGTCACACATTTTCCTTGTTTGATCATATCAAAACAGGTTGATCGTTTTTGCTGTACTGTATACAGGCTATGGGCCCAAACAGAGGGATTTGCATCAGTTACAGACAGTCGCTGTTCATACTCACGCCCTCATCTTCTGCGCAATGCGCTGACAGTCCTGTTTATCGTAGAACCAGATTCCATGGATAACCACTGAGAGAGAGAGAGAGAGAGAGAGAGAGAGAGAGAGAGAGAGAGAGAGATATTGGCTAGCGTACAACAAAGTTAATTGCTCAGCCTGCTTATTACTTGATACCCTGGTCACACCAAATGCAGTAGATATTTCCTGATATGGCATTAACAGAGGCTTCACAGACATGCCTGTTATTATAATGGATAAGTCTAAACTGGGAGGGGGGGGAAGTTGAAGGGAAGGGGGGGTCATTATGAGTCATTGCCCTGCAAAGGCAATGGGAAGTGAAGCCAGTCAAACCATTAAACGGTGAAGCATGGCTCTCAGCAGCCTCCTTAGGGATATAAATGGAGTCGGTCATTCAGGTCGAGAACAGGCAACACTGGTTATTCCAAAAGTATTCATACATCATGTTACAGATTATTAATACAGGTTTGCAGTTTAGAACATATATTGTAGCAGTCTGCAGTTCAAAACTGGCCTGCACTCACACAACTGAAGTTAAAAACAGAACACTTAAAAACACACACACTAAAGTCCTAGGGACTTATCTGTGTGTGTGTGGCCTCATCTACTGACAGCTTAACATCACGTCACACCTCAACACACACACTTCAAATGGGCCGCAAAAGAAGATAAGACCCAAAAAGAAATGAAAAAAAGAGAGATAAAGCAATGAGCGAGGAAGCGGGCAGGCTTCTGCATGAGGTGTGTGCATATACACACACACATACAGCGCGAATGTACAAAGCAGTTTCATTAGCGCTCAGACACTGCTGCTCTCGAGTCTCTCGTCTTGGATGACACTGCGTGTGCACAGAGGCCAGCGCTAGTTTGTGAGAGACAGAAAAAACTATGGACAGAAAGGGAACGAACATGCACTCAATAAGGTCACACACGCACGCACGCAGGCACACACATGTGCACGCACACAGGCACACACAAGTGCAGTTGAGCCTGGGAAAATCAGCTCAAGTACCAAAATAAGCGTGCACAGTGAAAGATTGTTCCAGTGAAGCAGAGACCACTCAATGTTGGCTGGGAATGCAACGTAGTCCCAGGACTATGCAATACAGCACGCAAAGAAACACAGAGTGTGAGAGGGAGAAGGCAATGCAGAAACAGAGGTGCATTTACTACTGGAAAATGTCTGACGTGAAGAGGAGAGAAAAATAGCGTGCGAGAGAGAGAGAGAGAGAGAGAGAGAGAGAGAGAGAGAGCTATTGTTAACCTCTGGAGGAGGGTCTATAACAGTGAGGCAGAGGAACCAGAGGACCACCAGCTTACATTCTGATCCACTGGGGTCTGGATTTCATTCTTAGAGGAGGGCAAAAAAACCCTGACATCATCTACAAATGTGTGGTTAAATGCAACTGAAGGACAGTGGGAAGCCGCAGCAGTGGTAGAGACAGAGATCCTCAGATCCAGCAGCTCTTGCAAACTTCTCGAGCTGGGAAAGTGGGCTTTGTGGCTTTCCAACTGGACTTGATTGCGTTTGGCTATTCACTGCTTTAGTGTGGTTTTATACTGGACGCTTTCAGTTTGTCTGGACTTTTGTTCACTTTAAGTTTGACAAACTTTTACCTTGTTTTTTGGTTGTTGTTAACAGGCTGTTACGTCATCTATTCAAGTAGGATAACTTGTAGTAGGCTTTTACTGGTCAAAGCAGACTTTTCAATGTGTCATTATGTTTTATTGCTGCTGAAAGTTCTTTCCAAATAGGATTAGGTGTGCTTTTATTATCTGTGCCAAGATTGACGAAAGTAGTTCTGTCACTAGGACAAGCACTGTTTGTTTTCTTTAACGGGACTTATCCAGGAATACTCTTGGAAAAGATTGGCTCAACAGTGATGTCCTTCTTCACTAACACCATGTGCTAGGTTTATACTGTTACACAGACCCACAGCAGGGATTACATCCAGAAGGTTTCATTGCTGCCTTTGCGCCTAAGAACATGACTTTGAGTTTAACGACGGAGCAGTTAGTAAATATTTAGACCCTTGGCTGCTGTAGCCCTGTATCTAATAGAATGTACCACAACAATGTGTCTGGGAGCAAAGCTTCTTGTTGAAGGTACCACGAAAAAAATAGGGACAAACCTCCGCTGCCTTTGTGTAACAAGTCTTTTAATAACACAACTGTTCTTCAGCACATCTTCTTAACCCAAGCTGCCAGAACAACGTTCCAGAAGACGTTCCATTTTGAAACAGCACTGCACTGTACTGTGTGAACACATTAGTGGCTCCACAATATCCATCTATCAACAGAGGATTTATCAGAGCACTCCATTTGCCAAAGGAAATGTGATAGTATCTGTACAACCAAAAGGTATAATCGCAACGGACTGGAGTTAAAGAAAAGCGCTCAAAGGACAATTCGTCTGCAGCCTGTGGGATTAGTGTGAGACAGCCATGCTGGGAGACTTGTGGCACAGGAAACCTAAACATAAGAGACTGGAAGAGGAACCTGAGGTCAGATATAAAGGCCTGCTGGTGTCAGAGAAAGACCTAGACTATGCATACATTCACCCGGGAGGTAAGACTAACATTTTAATATCGGACTATTTTACTAGGCCTAGGTATTCCTTCTGAGGGGCACGGGGCTTGGAGACAATGCAATAAAGGTGTTCTTTGATGATATTTGAAACATTAATATAGCAGCAAACATTCTATTTGCAATATAAAGATATATACATCTCAGCATAGGTTGCCATCACATCAAGTGTGACATCTAGTGGTAGAAAGTTATATACCGTAGAGCTAATTTAGACTATTATGTAAGAGGTTATTATTTTGTTAGTATAAATATTTAATTAAGTAAGTAATAATACTATTTTGGTTGTTACTTGGGTTTTAATATGTGGGTTTACATGCAAGGGTTCCAAGGTATTTATAGCCCAGAGTACCACTTTGTGCCAACTGCCATTCCAGCCAGTTCGAGCGGCGCAAAGTGGTTAAGGCACCATGTTTGTACAGTGATTAAATTCCACGACCCCTCATCTGAGAGGTCACGCTCCACAGGGACAAGGCAACATGACCAATAATCTACTGTATGTTTGTACATCAGCTGTAAAATACACATTCATTTTCATAGTTGCCACTGTTTCTCCTACACTCATTTTAATCACATTGTCATTATTTTAACCTAAGTAATCTTTCTAAGTATGCCTAAGTTTACATTAGCATGTCTGTGCATTCCACAAAGCACATTAATGAGCTGAGTTTTACTGCAACAATTTTGATATGATTTAGTTTACAATAATTACATTCCATTGACCATTGACTCACTATTCAACTTGTGAGCTTACTGTAGACGGACATTCTCTGGCTGGGGGGGGGGG
>JAODUH010000986.1:0-13180 GCA_027564835.1 Typhlichthys subterraneus
TGTAGGCAATATAATATATATTATAAATGTACAGACACTTTTTGTAAATATATTGCCTTATTAAAAAAATTCTGTAGCGTGTGCCGCATGACATGGCATTTAAAAGTTACTCAAAAAGGCTTATAGAAGACATATAAAGTGTCAAATCATGGGGGAACATAAATGTACTATGCAGCAACACAAATACGTGCAGCATATTTGGCTCCAATGATAAGTGGATAAGACTGATGCTAAAAGTCTTATAAAAAAAATTCTGGAGACCTAACCTGACATACCAGAGGAATTGTCCTCACTGCGAAATTAAACTGAAGCTCGCGAGATCATGGTGGTCTCGCGAGGATATATGCATTCAGCTATATGATATAAAATCAGTATAGTAGCCTAATCCTCCCTTATCTGACATTTCAACCAGTGAGAGTTTATGCTGCACCCTAGTGGTTAAGCACATTTGCACACAATTGCCTGTTATTAAAGAAACTCACAACATTTTTGTTTTCTTTTTGTAAAAATTGTGTGTTAAAACTACTGTGCATAAAACTGTTTGAAAACATTCACACAACAACAATCGTTTGTGTTTTGCTGTTGTAGATTGCGGTGCTTCGGATGATGTAAAAGGTGATGGACCAGGACCACTAAACCTCTTTCAATTTAATATATTTTCACAATGGTTGTGTGGAGATATTACGATGTTCTATGTCATATATTTCATATCAGAGTGTGATACATTTAGGATTAAATACAATGGTAATGATAACGATATTTGGTACTGAGACAATGGTAGTCTACTAAATAATAGGCTACTCACAATTTGCATATAGGCTATTATTTAACACCAACAGGTTCCAAATATGCTACACCTCCTACATGTAATTGATCAACACTCGCTACGTTTATTAAACGGAGCAAACGTCTTTGAAAGTAGTTCAAGAACGTTCAGAACGTTTACGTGTCGTTCAGCAAAAAGTTATTTGAACGTTTAAACGTGCAGCCCACTGAACGCACCCACGTGGGTTAAACAGAACCGCCCCTTAAATGACGTACAAAATATGCGCCGAAATTTACCACGTGTGGAAAAAAGATAAATAAGAGCAGCAGGTAAACAACTGTTAGTGCCAGTCGTTGTAGATTGGTTGTCGATCAAATACTTTAGTACAGTATACATAAAAGGAATCGTAGAATTTACGTTTACTAAACTTTTTTTTCTAGACCATGCCCTACAATCCCGATCCTCCTCCGGCTAAAAAATTCAAGCCGGGGTCTTCTTTTTTCCGTTTGGATAAGAATAAGCCTGGAATGCTGCTGCCAAGAAATAGGAATGCTTCTACTCCGATAGATATCCAGAGAAAACATCTTCCCATTTACCAGGCGAAATCTCAGCTTTTGAATCAACTTAGACAGCTTCAAAATGCTGTCTTGATAGGTAAAGACAACCCTTTCAAAGCGACCATATAATGGCATAGTCACGAATGTAGTCTAGACCGTAACTGACAACAGTATACAACAGTATGTTTTAACATATTTCATACATTTATCAAATAATTGTATAATTAGGCTACATATTAATTTTTTTAAATGTGTATACATATTTGTGTAGTGGGGGTTGTCTGATTACAATACGATATAAAGTGCACCCTCACTGAAGAGTGGGCCTACTTACTGCACTGCTGAGAGTCCTACTCTTTGGTTATATTTTGTATGCCTTATAAAAAATATGCCTGGCCTGTCAATGTAAAATAAAACTGTGAAGCTAGACATAGCTCTAGAAATCAGCTTTTCTCGTCTTTCGTTGCTTTTAATCAGGCGAGACTGGTTCTGGGAAGACCACTCAGGTTCCTCAGTACCTGTATGAGGCTGGCATTGGGAGACAGGGCATTGTTGCGATCACCCAGCCTCGTAGAGTAGCTGCCATCTCACTAGCATGCAGGGTAGCAGAGGAGAAGAGGTCTCCACTTGGCAAGCTGGTATGTCCGCAGGTGAAAACATGTTTCCCTTACCCTTACTTCAGACCATGAGTGTATAACTGAACAAGGAATTTCTCATCAGGTTGGCTATTCTGTGCGTTTTGAGGATGTTACATCCTCTGAGACCAAGTTGAAGTTCATGACTGATGGCATGCTCCTGCGTGAGGCTATTGGAGATCCCTTACTCCTCCGTTATACAGTGGTGATCCTGGATGAAGCCCATGAACGCACAGTCCATACTGATGTACTCTTTGGTGTGGTGAAAGCGGCTCAACGCAGGCGCAGAGCACTAAATAAAATCCCTCTGAAGGTAGACTAGCATTGACTTGAACCATATTTATTTTCCCTCCAAAACTGTGAGCTTTTTCATTAGATAAGCTTGACTTATTCCTAAATAATTTCAATGTATAAATTGTCCACTTATTAATGTCTTCTGTACACGGTGGTATGTTGTTAATATCAATAACCTCTGCAGGTCATCGTTATGTCGGCCACCATGGATGTGGACTTGTTTTCTGAGTATTTCAACAAGTCTCCCGTGCTTTATCTTGAGGGCAGGCAGCATCCCATTCAGATCTACTATACCAAGCAGCTGCAGTCGGACTATCTCCAGGCTGCTCTGGTCACTGTGTTCCAGATCCACCAGGTGGACATTACTCTTGTTCGTGTAACATCTCATGTTGTGTAATCATGTGATTTGTTTGGCCAGTATGTGTAATTAGCTGCGTTTACATGGACCCTATTATAATGATTGGAATCGGGTTTAAAGCCCAACCCGAAAGAAAATGCTCCATATAGATACCACGATCGGAAGAGAAACGGACAACCCGATTGAAATTTTATTCCGAAGCAGAGGTAGTATAGCCTGTTCCATGACCCAACTGAAAGAAGAATTCTACAATATTAACGGTTAAACCCGATTACTTCCTGGTTGCGTTCTCATGCGCATGCCCCGTCACGTTTTGTGTGATGATGGTGCTATTCTGCACATCGCCTGACTGTAAAATAGATGTATTATAAGAACAGTACAAAGTCTGGACAAATCAACTGCGACGGACGCAATATAAGTGAATGTTAGTTAGTACGGAGCTCTGTTGGCGGGTGTTGTCTAGCTGTCAGAGCTGGGGGGCGTGGAGCAGTGTCTGGGGTAACCAAATACTCTGTTAAAGTAGCTAGGCTTCAGTGTGTGTGAGTATTTCTCTGTTTCTCTGTGAATTCATCTGGAGACGTACATTTCTCCACCAGTCACATGTATAGCCCCACTCTCCGACGTACCTACAACTTGAAGCTGGTTTGACCATGTGCTAGTGGGACACGTTACATTATGAGCTAAATACCTAATGTATGCATGTTTAACATTATTTCCGATAAGTTGCGACGGCGCATGTAAACCAGACCCGATTAGTTGACTTCCCATGTAACCCGAAACAGTTAATCGGAAAGAAAAAAGTGTCCATGTAAACCCATATATTGTAACTACGGATGCACCGATATAACAGCTGTATATCGCAGGTATCGGACGATCTTTGCCTCATTGGCTGCCGTCGTAGGACCCAATACTCATAGCAGCCACTTAACAGCCACTCTCTAGCATAACAAAAGAGGGTGCCGTGTGCACTTCTGGTTAGCTTTCAAATGAAATTGAAAGAAAATGTTGCTTGTGTGCAAGTATTTCAGCAACATCAGAATTGGCTATTGGACAACATTTTATTTTAAACATCGACACCAGTATCTGCCTATACTTTCACAATCGTGGTGTCCCTAATTATAATACAAGAAAAACTTAAACCTGAGAACCTTAAATTAGCAAACATGTTTGATTCGTTTCATTACTGCCCATATCATTGCTATGTCTCTGCTTCAGCTGTTTTGTTTTGTCACGAGTGATGTTTAGTCTTCATAACAGAACATGTTTCTTTTTTCCTCTGTGTGCAGGAGGCCCCGCCATCCCATGATATCTTAGTCTTCATGACGGGCCAGGAGGAGATCGAGGCTCTGGCCAGGACGTGTCGGGATATTGCCAAACACCTGCCTGATGGCTGTGGTTCCATGGTGGTGATCCCCTTGTATGCCTCTCTGCCCCCCACACAGCAGCTGAGGGTCTTCCAGCCCGCGCCCAAGGTAAGACGTTGTGTATTGTAAGCTCAGACGTTAGCATGCAACAACACAGTGTGACCCGGTAACTATCTGCAGCGTTGTCTAGTTTATTGAATCTATGCATGTTAAACTGAAAAGGTTTGCCAGTACTGTTGATTTGGGAGTGAGTTTTGACAATAGACATGCACTTTTTTGTTTTCATGGCCATAAAAACCCAGGTGAACTGGGTTCTCCGGGTTTTCATAATATTTGATCTCTGCCTTTATGACATTTTCTTGACCATAAAGTGTTTTTTTTTTATTTTTTGCCTGTTGTCTTATTTCACAGTGTAGTTGTTCTCCCTAACAATTGAAAGGGGGAGTGTCCTTTAATGCTGTTCTACCGTAACAAGTGTGGATCTGTAGAGTATTGGTTATTGAACCGTTTTCGTTGTTTTGTTTGGTGTTTGTACCCTCCATGATGGCTGCTTTCTCATGTTTCTCTCTCCCCAGGGCTGTAGGAAGGTGATTCTCTCTACCAACATCGCCGAGACGTCTGTCACAATCTCTGGGATAAAATACGTCATAGACACAGGGATGGTGAAAGCTAAACACTTCAATCCCGGTTAGATTAATAGAATATTTTGCTTCTCTCTCACACACATACACTGAGACTGTAATGTGATTAAGGGCTATATAAATATTATTGACTTGACATAAACAAAAGAAAAATCTCTCTCTAGTGGGACTTTGTATATTAATTTAATAATGTATTTATTTATAGCAATATTGTTACGCAAATGATTACTATTCAAAGTTATTGTTTAATTTATAATTGAAGTGAAGTCAATTTTATATACTTATGTACAGTCTCAAAGGGCTGCACAGGCCCAAGTTTGACATGCAAATTCACTGTTATAAAGCCATTTAACTGTATGCACGTCTTCTTTCCCAGACAGCGGTCTGGAGGTGCTGGCGGTGCAGAGGGTCTCCAAAGCCCAGGCGTGGCAGCGTGCAGGCAGGGCCGGCAGAGAGGACTCAGGCTTCTGCTACCGCCTCTACACCGAGGACGAATTCAACAGCTTCATCCCCATGACGGTGCCTGAGATCCAGAGGTGGGCATCACACATGTGTGACGGCAGAGCTTCTGGCCAGTGGGGATCTGCTTCCTCTGCGTCAGGCTGACAGTTTCGGGGTCAGCGTGATTAATGTACCTTCTCTCCCTCTTCTGGTGTCTCTGCAGGTGTAATTTAGCCGGCGTAATGCTGCACCTCATGGCTCTGGGGATCCCAGACGTGATGAATTTCGACTTCATGTCCAAGCCTTCCCCTGGTAAAGCGTGCATCCAATATACATGGCCGTGAAGCCCAGCTCGGAGGTCGCCGGCCGTAGAAAATCTTATCCTCGTGGCTGTGGTTCATTTCAGAGGCCATCCGGTGTGCACTGGACCAGTTGGAGCTGCTGGGAGCTGTGGAGAAGAAAGAGGACCAGGTCTCTCTTACTGTACTGGGAAAGAAGATGGCCAACTTTCCCCTGGAGCCTAGATATGCTAAGGTAATATCCTAGAAAATGCATAGCTTACTGAAAAACACTGCTGCACTTTGATATTGTGTTTTGGTTTTAGTTAAAGGGCCATTATGGAACTATTTTGAGCTACTCTGAATTCAGGTGTAGTAGAGGGGGTATAACCCAAAGTGTTTTTGTTAGACTGTTTTTAACAAGAAATCGTGGAGTAATAATATGTACGTATTAGAGTTACAAAGTCTCGTAGAAAATTGTACGAATAAGCGCCAGCCGCTCCCAGTCACTCACATACAGCCTTTCTCCTAGGCCATTCTCTTGTCCCAAGACTACTCCTGTTCTGAGGAGATCCTGAGCATAGTGTCTCTCCTGTCGGTGGACACAGTGCTGTACAACCCCCCAGCGCGTCGGGAGGAGGTCCTTGCAGTCCGCCGGAAGTTCACGTCCAATGAAGGAGACCACATGACTCTCCTTAATATTTACAGGGCTTTTAAGAAAGTCTCTGGCAATAAGGTATGATAGTAGCTGGACCATGATATGATCCTACCTGAGAAGCCTTCACAATTCTATTACAACATTACTGATTGGCTTTACTATCGGGTATGCGTCTCTTATTGCAGGAGTGGTGTCGAGAGAACTTTGTCAACAGTAGGAACATGGGCTTAGTAAAAGAAGTCCAAGCCCAGCTCAGAGAAATCTGCCTTAAGGTACATGGAGTAACTGCTGTTCCATTGTGTGCATGGATGTTTTTTAATTTTTTTAAATTTTAATTTATAATGCAAATTCCTGACATTTTCAAAATAGTTTTAATGGACTGCTTCCCATATAATTCTGTGTAACAAACCATTTGCACGTCAGGTTAATTATACAGTACCAACAAAAATATGTAAAAAAGCACAACTGTTTTAAGGTATCCTCAGCTGAACATTGATTGGAAAATGTAGACGTGCATTTTATGAGTTGTGTTTTCATGTTAAATAGATGTATACTGGTTAAAAGGATTAGATTGGTTATAATACAGGGCTGTGTGTGCTTTCGTGGGCAGAAATCAGTTTTACAATGAACCACTTTTAAACAGATCACTTTTTGGCATAACACCTACAGATGCCGTGAGCTGCTGTTCTTGTCAAGTTAAACTAGCCTAGTTGGATTGGATTTTATTGTTTGGATATGTGGTTTATATTTTTATTTGGAAAGAGGATTTGACTACATAAAGACAGTTTGATTTTTTGGATGCTGATTTGAACACGAGAATGCCGACTGGGTTTGGCAGCCGGGTGTTAGCAGGTAGGCTAGGCTACTGTGTGCTTATTTCTGCAATGAAGACATAACTATCAGACTGTAGGCTGTCAAAGGACAGTAAGATGATTTAGCTATGGAACTGTAGGATGTTAAAGGACAGTACATTTAGTAGTCTAATAACTTACATTGGGAGCAGGATAAATACTGAGCTGTTTAGAACGCTCTCTCTGTTTTAATATCCTTGTGGTGTTACGGGAAGGGTTAAGCAAATTGGCGAACCATCTACGTATCTAGTCGATCGTTTCTAGCCCTCCAAATAAATGTTGAACAGAGAAATAATTACAGTTTAACGGTCTAACTCTACAATACTACATAGTTGACAGTATTTTTTAACATGTTTAAAGGAATGGATTTCTAACATATAACGTATTTTGTAATTTCCAACTAAATCTATTTGCTTTACACGATCTTTAAGTTGGACCAGAACTTGTCAACGTTAACAGTCGTAAAGTAGATTATTTACAAATTCCCCATCCTGTTAACCCTCGCGCTGTCCTATGGGTCAAAATGACCCGGTGCACTTGCCAGTAGCGGTCAGCAACCACAACACGGACATATGACATTCCGCGGTTTGCTCCCTCTGCTGCTAGTCTGCTGAAATGCCTTAGGACAGCGCGAGGGTTAAAGGTATAGTCAGCTATTGCTAGCCAATTGTAAGATAATACACGTTTTGTTCAATTCACCAAATATCTCCTCACATTTAGCTATTTTACCGTTTATGCTGTGCATGTTTAAAATATAATCAGGTATTTCTACTCAGCCCTGACTCTATAAACAGGAACACAAACCCACACCACACACAATAACAAAGCGGCTTGGCTTCGCAATGCATTTCAATGTGTGGGGTGGCGCTGCGGAGGAATTTTGTTTTAAATGTTCTCGAGAATGACAAAGCCTACTTTTTTAAACCACCAGCTGAATTTAAAATCGCAGTCGTGTGGATTGGACACGGAGCGCGTTCGCCACTGCCTGGCCCACGGGATGTTCGTCAATGCTGCGGAGCTGCAGCCCGACGGCACCTACATTGCTCTGCATACCCACCAACCCGTCGCCATCCACCCGTCGTCTGTCCTCTTCCAGGCCAAGCCAGCGTACGTGGTGTTCAACGAGCTCCTGCACACCTCGCGCTGCTACATGAGGGACCTGTGCTTGGTGGATGCCGATTGGCTGGTGGACGCAGCCCCAGATTACTTTAGCCGAAAGCTCCGCTTCACCAAGAGCTGACCTATAGCAACACAGGACTACTGTTGGACCAAAAACAAAAGAAAGCGTTGACACGTTTCTCACGTTACCTGAACTGAGCTGGAAACATGAATTAACAGTTTTATTCCCTAAACTTCTCTTCAAGCTAAAGCCTGCTTGGAAAAACAAAAAAACTGAATGTGGACCAGGTCAGATTAGAATGATAATTTATTTTCATGCGTTCTCTACCTCTAAATGACACACAGTGGCTATGTGTCACTGCAGCAAAATGTTTGACTTGTTTTGGTATACAGGATTTACAAGCAGGACGAAAGCAGGCTTCATGGCTAGTTTCCTTCAATATGTGCATAATTGTAGTTGCACATATGACTATAAATACTGTATAGTGCATCTATAGTTTAGAGTTATCTCTTTATTATTGTTCATAGATAAAATAATGTCTAACCGTAGTAATGGTTTAAGTTTATCATGTGAAACTCAACATGCACGTTAATGTGATTTAGATTAAGTATTCTACAGTAACAACATTGTAATTGGTTAACTTTGTTAAAAAGATAAAACATTGTTTTAATCTGCTTTTTCCTTGTTTTTCAAGTATGACTCCGCTGTTGTAATTACAATGGATTGAGTGCATGCTACACTATAGAGCAACACAAGAAAATATGGCTTTTAACAGACATTTTCACACATGAATATGCAGCATCACAACTTAAATTCACGCATGTCAGGGATGGACAAGTCCCATGCCATTGGGCATTTTGAGATGGAAGATATTTCCAAAATGACCGTCATGGAGTTTGACTCCTGTTGCACAAATCTTTTTATTGTGGGCGCTTGTGTGCTAAATGACACTGACGACAAATATATGCAATGCATGTAAATAATTTCACAGATCTGATGCTGTTCTGTGCTACAAGGTTAATCATAGTTTAGTTGAGAAAATAATGGATATTCTTATCTTTTTTTATGATAGACTCAGGTTTGCGTGATCGGTCGATGTTTACTTTTACAAACTGTCAAAGACCAAATATGTCTTTGGCTGTGGCTTAATACATGTTGGTTGGTATATACGAGGTTGCAGTTTTTGCATTTCCTATAAGTGTTGCAGACCAAGTGGTAAATGACCTTGTCATAAAGTGACATCTGATTTAGACCTATGCATGTTCTATGCTAAATAGCTTTGTAAGATTAATTACATTTTGATATAATGATGTTACCTTCTTAAATGTGTGCTAGCATATTTAATAAATGCCTAGCTGCAGCTGAGTCCCCAGTCCTTCCCTAGAAAAATATGATGTATATTGACTGAAAGTCTAGGAAGATTATCTTTCTTTGGGCTGCGCTGAATATACAGTTGCCCTGTGAATGATCATATACGTTTTGATAAATGTTAAGTTTTTCTCCTACCTGTAAAAATACTTGTTTGCACCAAAGGTATCAGCTACATATTTCTGCAATTGTAAATAGATAAGAGTTGAATTACACATGCTTCAATTCACATTTTCGAACATTGACTAGCGATGGCATATAACTTGCCACATTTACTAATAATCTATCTTGGACAAATTTGATTTGTCATGATGAGTCTATACTAGTTTCAGTCTGTGAATGCGTGTTTAGTAAGCTGGACCTGCAGTTACACCACAGGACATGCGCGGTGCGCTGAAGAAAGTTGCATATCAGAATATATAGAACCATATTTTATTGATGTTCAGTTGAAATATTTATAAAACATATGACACTACGTGTTTTTGGCTGAGGAAGTATAGATCCAAAGGTCCACGGTTTGATCCCAGCCTACGGATAAGTTGGGTACCTACTTGGATATGTCCAGCTAAATGTATGCTTTTATCAAATTGTTGTTATTGATGAAATAACGATTTAACTTGTTTCCAAATATAAAAATACAATTCTTTTTCAGTTTCTTAGTGTACAACTAACCTTTTTCACATTGGGTTTGATTAAAGTGACATTGATGGACTATATACAGAATATAAATGGAAAGTGGTTTCTTCTCTGGTTGACCAAAGTGTCAACTAGGCAGGTCAACTAAGGTCAGGCCAACTAAGCCACAATGCTGCAGAACATAGCATTATATTGTATCTATATGTATAATTGTATATATGTGTCGTTGTTGACCATTGTATGTATTTTGTGAACTGTTGATTGTCAGTGATGTGTGGGCGGGGTTATGAACTGGTGGAGTTCCCAGTGGGGACGGGGCGGAGTGATGAGTAGAGTGGCAACAGGTGTTCGACTGACAGAACTAATTGGTGGGGACGAACGCACCTGATATAGAAAAGAGGTAGAGAAGTTGAGGAAGCAGAAGCGTGGGACCGGGGGCGACGGCAAGCAGACGCGGTAGGAGAACTGGTGGCAGAGGACCGAGGCGAAGGACGGCGAGATCGGAAACGACCCTAGGCAAAGCAAGCTAAGTACCCCCCGAAGGGAAGTGACTGGTGTCAAGGGGTGGGGAGGTTGGTGGGTCCCGTAGAGTCACAAATCACAGATCACAGATCGGTGTTGTGTTTTACAGGTCCGGACGAGGAGCAACGCGACGAGCAGGAGTACAGTAGTCAAGAACGATCGCGGACCAGTGTGGAAGAGGAGGACTGACTGAACAGGCTACGGACGATACAGCCGCCAGGAATTACCAGGCTTGACTTTTTATTCTGTACTGGCTGTGGTGGATGTTTCGCCAGTACAGACTATTCTTGACGTTTCCTTATGTTGTCTTGTGTTTTGTATAATGATGTGTATGGGATGATTAAGGGGCAGCATTTCCCGATCGTAGCGCCTGGGGAGGGCGACAGTGGGCATGTTCTGGCATCTAATCTTTTGGCGTGCGGTTTAAATCGAGTAGGCTGGGATAGTTGACTTCCCGGTTGCTGTGGCGAGAGTGCAGTATAAATGTGCGTGGGTGGGCGCTGTGAGGGTGGGCGTGTTACACCGTAGAGAGTGCTGTGTTTTTGGGAATTCTAGGCCAGGTGGGGATCGGAAGATTGCCTAACAGAATCTGTTACCGCTGGGGCTGAGTGCATTAAGTGCCCCCACCATCTCCCTCTCCTGTTTAAAAATAAAGTAATTATTTTTCTAAATTTCTGTCTGGGGGCTCGAGAGGTCTTAGCGGTAGGTGTTGTGGTCTGTCTGTCTCCCTCCCAATTCAAGGTACACATACATTTGTTATATTGATAATCATGTACAGGAGCTACACCTTAATGTAAACATTGTAATTTGATTTAAATTGCATGATATTCTTTACTTTATCATTTTCCACTAATGTGGCAAATGATAACTAGCCTCATAACGTATTACATTTATTATACAATTATTACAAGAATCAATAGTAATACATATATTTAGACAGGAATGTGTGATTAAATCCATCAACAATTGATAAAAGTTGAAAGCTGAGGTGATGTTAAAACATTAACGTGTGAATAAGTAAACTGCAGTACGTCCATTTATTAAAAATATCAAGGCAGTAACAAGTAATCAGTAATGACATTTACACAGAATGTTATACAAGCTAAAACTAGGAGGAAATCTAAATGTTTTATTTTATTTACAAAATGCATTTAAAGTTCAACATTTACTAAAAAATATCAAAAGGCATTTAACAGTAATCAGTAGTACACTTATTTACACAGAATATTATGTAACATGAGCTAGCTAAAATAAAAGAATAAATGTACATGAGAAATAGATGACACTTCGTTTTAACTGTCCTCTCCCTTCGCATCTTCTCCATCCACTGCTCTAGTGACATAATCGCATTTTGAGGACAGAAGATGTGCCCATAATATTGACAACAATGTCCTTGCTGCGAGGCTAGCCACACTGACCACAACTATTTCTGTCCACTGTCCTCTTGTAGGGCCTCGGGGTAGATGGCAGGGGGGGGAAATAGCCAGCAGGTGCAAGAGGTCTGGCAGAAGGTGCTTGGGGCATGACAAACATAAATGGGCTGTTGACGGGTGGGAGTGCATAAGAAAGACAGAGGGTCTGAGGTATGTGAAGGTGCAGGCAGGGGCAATAGCTGCCTCTGAGTGGGCATGTGTGGGCAGACAGCAGGTAGCTCATTGGTGGGACAAGATGCAGGCTTCCTCTTCAGGACTACCTGCCTTGCTGTGCATTATGGGAGGTGGTAAGTGTGTGGAAGGCCAGGTTGTACATGAACAGCAGCTGGAAGGGGCACAGAGTCCACAGATTTACAGGAAACAAAGATTGAACAGTCCTGTTTCTTTAACCTTTTGTTGTGCCACTGAAATAGAGTTGTTTGACCTCAAGCAGTTGCAGGGTAGTGCTCTGCATCACCATCCCATTTCAGGACCAGACTCCATCTGCTCAGCGTTCCTTTTCGTTGCTTCTTTGGGCTCTTGTAGATCTGACAGCATAACAAAGATGGCCTCAACAAGGCAACAACAATCCGGCCATTGAGCAGGTGACCCTGATGATCCCAGAACACAGCGTGTCATGCTATCTACCCCAGGAGTAAATTCTGCCCTCCTTTTAGGAGCCTTGACTCATCCAACTGTCAGCCTCGCCTTGTGCCGAGCTGCATACGCCACCTTTTGCTGGTCGTATGGCAGTAGATTCTGCCACAGCGCCACAATAGTGGAGGTCTGCTGGTTTCGTAATGTTTGACCAGTTTAATTCCTCAGCCCCACCAGGTACTCTGCCAGGCTGTCGACTCTGCCCATCCCTGGGATGCTCTGCACATCTACAGCCTGGAATAAAAGAACACTTGTAACACACTTGATCATAACAAACGCAGAAGACGAGGTATTATAACCAGAGTCACTAGACAACTTTACATGTACATTACTGATAATTTTCCAGAAATTAACCTACTATGCCACCATAAATAATCACGCATTGAACTGTCCATTATTCTGAAATGTATTTATCCATTAGAACACAGTTGGGTTGATGTAGCTGGCATGGAAAAGACAAACTGTGGGGTCCTGTCCTGGTCACCATCTTCATAGCCCTCGTGTTCTAGGTCCTCTAGCAGCTGGTCAGTTACCTCTGAATCAGGATCCACATCCTGCATGGCCCTTCCTGTCTGGCGGTAGAGGTAGTCCATGCCTATCAGCTCTCCTGGGTGTACACAGA
>JAODUH010000987.1:0-13180 GCA_027564835.1 Typhlichthys subterraneus
TATATATATTGTGGAGGTATTCAAGGTAGAGAAGGACAACCAGCAAACCTAATATTGAATAGAATATATCTTGAAAAGTTAGTCTATACAGATATATTCTTTTAACTTCCTATTTAGATTAATAGTCATATAAAACGATGTATACTACTGTTACTGTACGCACAATTTGAAAGCTTGCTGGGTAGTGGCTAGAAGTCACTCGCACAAAGTGCGCCTAAATATTTTTTCATGTTTACAAACACAACTTTTTTGTCGCATTTGCGAGTGAAATGGTCGCGCTGTAGAGCCCCGTCAGCTGACTGCTGTGCCTGTCATTCAGTGACAAATGGCTTATCGAAATACCGGAAATTAGTTTAAAAATCATATCACCGTTATTGAAAAACATCATATTGAGGTATATATTGAATTATTGTCCAGCCCTATATACACATTATTTATAATTTTCAGCAACAAATTAAGATGCGTTGTATTGATAGGCTACAGAATGTCATGTACAAATTAAAACACACCCAATTCTTGGACTGTATACTGACACAAAATAACGTATTGTGTGTGTGGACATAGATTTTACATTTCTCAAAGGCATGATTTTGTTTACAACTGACATTGTTGTGGTGTTTTAATTTAAGATGTGTTTGTGTACAATGACCAACAGGAGTAACTTACCTAACACAAGGGGTTATGTTATGGCAAACATCGGTTAGAGCATTTCATGTTAAGATAAGGAGGCTCCATAGTGGAGGGATTCACAACAGTTTGATTGTACTTTGAGGGCTCGCTAACCTTGTCCCGCTTCACATTGTAGGCATCCAGGCGTCGGGCTTAAAGAAGGGTATGTTTTTCAACCCTGACCCGTACCTGAAGATGTCCATCCAGCCCGGGAAGAGAAGCGGCCTCCCCAAGTTCACCCATCATGGCCAGGAGAGGAGGTCCTCTATCATTTCCAACACTATCAACCCAGTGTGGCATGGAGAGGTTAGCCCCACACACTCACACACGCATACACATGAATACATGCACGCACGCACGCACGCACAGAGACTTTGTGTAAAGTATTGCCTTACTGTATCTTTATCTGACCTAATGGCTGGCTGACTTCCTTTCTGTCTGTCTCTCTCTCTCTCTCTCTCTCTCTCTCTCTCTCTCTCTCTAACTCTCATCCTGCCTGTAGAAGTACACATTCGTAGCCTTGATGACAGACGTGCTGGAGATAGAGGTGAAGGATAAATTCGCTAAGAGCCGGCCAATCATCAAGCGCTTCCTGGGTCAGCTGATCATCCCTGTCCAGCGACTGTTGGAGGGGCCGACGGCAGAGTAAGTACATGTGCACTGAGTTGCACACACACACACACACACACACACACACACACACTATCATACTGAAGAGGCTAGCTTGTCATGCAAGAGTGGTGATCATCTCTATTTATAATTATATATTATAACAGTATTCTGATATACAGGTACTCTACTATAGACCAAGGCTGCTTACAATGCTGTGAAAATACAGTACAGTATATATGACATGAGCTGTGAAGGTTCTTTATGTAATAAATCATAAGGAATTCCCAGAGCAGCATACATCTTCTAATTATTGTGGATAAGAATGTATGCAGTACCAGTACGGTTAACTGACCAGGTTTCACATGAAGAGCATATACTATCGCTAAAAAGACAACCCAGTCAATACTGGGAACTATTACACATTATCACATATATGTTTGTGTGCATGCATGTTGCGTAGCATATAGGCTACTGTGTGTGTGTGTGTGTGTGTGTGCGTGTGCGTGCGTGTGTGTACATGTGCACGGCGAGTTCAGATGAGTGTTGGTGTGATCCATGGTATCTGCCTCTTATGTGGGTGTGGGTGTGTTCACGTGCACAGCGAGTTCAGATGAATGTTATTGTGGTCCATGGTATCGGCCTCTTATGCGCACGCGTGTGTGTGTGTGTGTGTGTGTGTGTGTGCAGGGAGCAGCCATCCAGCTACAGCTTATGTCGGCGCTTGCCCACAGACCATGTCAGTGGTCAGCTGATGTTCAGAGTGGCCCTCACCTCCACTGGCCATGAAGGTGCGTTCACTCCTCCTCCATCAGAAATGTCCCCTGTGGGTGAAACCACTTCCAGCCAACCCTCTGCAGCCACATGGAATCTGTGCACACCTGTGTATCAAAACTTACTATATTTCCTCAAATAATACCACTAATACAATTATAAACTACAGAAGCTTAGCAGGCCTTTATTTGAGGTAGGCTTGTTTTAGAGGCAGGCATTTATTTAAAATGTCCTTGTTAATACAAATTCAACACTTCCTGTAACCATTTAACCCTCTAAACCCGATATCCGCGGCCCTGTGGATTTCGCTATTTTTTTGCCTATGTTTATATTTCGTATCATATCTTCAGAGCGGTAAACTTGATAAACAAAATGTTTTTTTTATTTTATTTTCTTTTCTTAGAATCCATGCATTCCGCTGAAGAGATCAGTATATGGCTTGTGTTATTTGGCATAACGGGCTGCACAACACAACGGCAAAGTTCCCTTTAAAATGCACTCTCAAAATTGTGCTGAAAATGGCATAGATTTATATTTTGTATCATATCTTCAGATAGGTAAACGCTAGAATCAAAAGCATTATTTCCTCTACACATTCGACAAGGCCAGTGTTCTTCAGCATAACAGCGGCTGTACAAGACAATGGCAAAACTGCCTCTAAAATCACTTGCCCAATTCATCCTCGAATGGTGGTGAAAGGGACCAGTTAATTCTTTCATATTTTATGTCTTCAGAATGGTAAACACTAGAACCTCAGGTTTTCTCTCCTCATAATCGAGAGACTCTGCTGAAGAGATCGGTATATGGCTTGTGTTATTTTGGCTAACATCTCGCACCTAAATGCCAAAAAATACACACTGAGGAACAAAGGTAATTTTTGTTACTAAAATTACAGAAATTAAAAAATATAGAAATAAATAGATAAAAGCACATGAAACTCATGGCTTATAAATATGAGTGCATTCGCATAAATAAATAAAATTCTGTATTTCAATTAATGTTGTGTTTTTATTTCAAATCAGAAAAGTTTGAAAGTTAGTTAAGGCATGGAGGAATCAATGTGTTTCAAACAATATCATTTATTGCGTTTTAAAAACATAAATAGTGAGATAAGTTTCTCAAAAATATTTTGTGACATTATCGTAATTGTAGCTGAGAGGGTGATATCAGAGATATAAAACACTTGATTAGAGCTATTACAGAAATGCTTTTGGACGCCATTATAATGAAAACCAAATGACAGCCAAAATACCCTTAGGGTTAAAATGTAAACTGCTTAAAAGGTCCTGTAGAGTTTGGAAACACACACTACATATCATATGCATATAATATGCATAACAGATAAAGATGAAAGTACATCAAAGCAAAGTGGGTCAGAATGTATTCATTAAATGAGAAGATTTAATAAATATAAACATTGCAGCTTACCTTGTGAAATTAATATCGTCCATTTTACATTTACATTTGATGCTGCTCTAGTCTGCTCTCTAGAGCATAAGTACATTATTTTACTGTAGTATACCAATTCGACCACTTGCACTGAAGGCACATTACTTCAAAGTAGCTGCTTCTATCTACTGGCATGTTACTACAAATTACAGTTGCCAGACACACATACGAAGAATTTATTTAACAGTTTTTTCCCTGGCCTGTATTTGGGGGCCGGCCTTTATTTGTTTTGTATCAACCACACCCTAGGCCATTATTTGAGACCCAGCTTGTAATAAAATCCTGGTTTTTATTTGAGTTATGAGGTAGCTGCTGCATGGAAAGCTAAAGATCAACACAATGTTTGAGGAGTGATGTAGTAACAACATAATGAAAAAAAGAGTGTTTTGGGCTAAAAATAAATTTTCCTAGATGCATCAATGTTTTATCAAAGCATTTGATTTTGACGTTTTCTTGATCAAGTTTTTCTACTGAAGTCGTATGTGTGTATGGCGTGATCCTAGAAACCTCTCCAGACCCGGGGGTTGCTCTGCTGGGGGGTTCGGTCAATGGAGACCCTGGCAGTCCTTCAGATGACGAAGACATGGGCCACCCCTCCTCCTCCTGCCGGCCCACGCGAGGGCCCTCCCCTACGGGCTCTGATGAGGGCACCCACGTGGCCAACGGCACCTGTTACTACGATGACGAGGATGACGACAACGTCTGGCAAGGTCCTGGGCCGCTGGCAGACGGGGAACTTGCTTTGCCGGCTGTGTCCGGCCACGCCCAGCGCCAGGTGTCCCTCAATGTCTCCCTGGACGCCGCGGAGGCTCCATGGGGCCCCGCAGAGCGGGCAGCAGTGGCCGGGGCCCTTCCAAAGCTTCGCTCCAGCTTCCCCACAGACACCAGACTGAGCGCCATGCTGCATATAGACTCGGACGAGGACGAGGACCATGACGCTGCCCCCCCGGCACAGACCAAGGCCCTGCAGGGCAGCGCGCGGCTAGCTAACACCACGCACGCACCTGCGAGACCGCTGGCTAACGACTCTGGGTCGAACGGAGAGGCGGAGTGCGAGACGGGGACCGCTACAGACGCCGGAGTGTCGAAAGTTCCTGGCAACGGGTCTGCCGCTTCTGCCGCTGCTGGTGCCGCTGCTGGGGTAGCTGAGGCCGCTTCGGGTGCAGGTGAAGCTGCTACTGCGGGGGAAGGACTAGGGTGTGACCCTGGGAGTGATCCAGGAGGTGAAGCTGTGGTGCAGGCTGATGTAGGAGATAAAGCAGAGGCTGTGTTGGGAGGCCCAGAGACAGCTGGAACCTCCCTTGAGCTCTGTTCTGGGGAGCCTGATAAGGTAGAGGCCTCCACAGCTCCCTGCTCATCTCAAGCGTCTATGGCCGATGCAGTACCTCTCCCAGGCAGACAGGGGGCAGCGGTGGAGCCTGCGAGAGACTGTAAATGCCAGGACCCCAGCAGCAACGTCACATCAAATGAGGAGGTCCCACGTGCCTGCTCTGCTGGTCTTCTCTCACCCATTCAGGTGTGTTACGAGGTCAATGATTGACATCTCTTGTTCATATGAAGTACACAGGCTGATCACACCTTAATGTGCGCATGTTTTGCGCTACTCTCAGGAGGTGGAGTCAGGAAAAGAAGTTGCTCCCAAGGCAGAGGAGGAAGGAGTGGAGTCGTTAAGCAGCGAATCAAACGGACCAATAGCAGCAGCTGCTCCTACAAATAGTAATATAGCAGACCAAGGGGGCGGGGCCTCTGGAACCAATGGCACTGAAGTGGGTAGGTTTAAACTGTGTGAGATGTTAGCTGCACTATAAAACCAACGCATTAAACAATAAGGATATATTTTTCTAATTGTAAACACAGCATTCACAGCGTTCCAAATTATTATGAAAATCATTTTACGCTTATTTTCCTAAATAGTCGATGCAAATGACAGTCAGTCAGTATAATTTTCAAGTCATCAACCCTTAGGGTATATGTCGAATTTCATTGAACAAACCAACCAATGAAACAGTATTTTTAAATTTTTTTTTAAAATACAAAACTCAAAATTAACTACCAAATTATTATGCAAAACAGAGTTGCAAAACAAGTTATAGGATAGGAAGAACTGAAACTGGTCATTTGTTGAACTTGCAGCATTAGGAGGTCATATTTACTGAAATCAAAAGCTATTTGATTCAAACACATATTAACAGGGCAAGTTACATGTTAACAAAGGACCCCTTCTTTGATATCACCTTCACAATTGTTGCATCCATTTAACTTTTCTGATCTTTTCAGGATGTCAGAATAGCCTCCCAGAGCTGCTGTTTTAATGCGAATTGCCTCCCACCCTCATAGATCTTTTGCTTGAAGATGCTCCAAAGGTTCTCAATAGAGTTGGGGTCAGGGGAAGATAGGGGCCACACCATTAGTTTCTCCCCTTTTATGCCCATAGCAGCCAATGACACAGAGGTATTCTTTGTAGCATGAGATGGTGCATTGTCATGCATGAAGGTGATTTTGCTACAGAAGGCACGGTTCTTCTTTTTGTACCATGGAAAAAAGTGGTCAATTAAAAACTCTATTTAATCTGATGAGGTCATTTTCACACCTTCAGGGACACTAAAGAGGCCTACCAGCTCTATCCCCATGATTCCGGCCCAAAACATGACTCCGTTACCTCCTTGCTGACAACGCAGCCTTATTGGGACATGGTGGCCATCCGCTAACCATCCACTACTCCATCCATCTGGACCATCCACGGTTGCACGGCACTCATCAGTAAACAAGACAACAACATTTGTCTTCATGTATTTCTGGACCCACTGCAGCCGTTTCTGCTTGTGGGCATTGGTTAGGGGTGGCCAAATAGTAGATTTATGCACAACTGCAAGCCTCTGGAGGATCCTACACCTTGAGGTTTAAGTAGCATAAAATACCTGTTTGCTGCTTTGTAATGGCAGTTTAGCAGCTGCTGTCTTAATCCGATGAATTTGTCTGGCAGTAACTTTCCTCATTATGCCTTTATCTGCACGAACCCGTCTGTGCTCTGAATCAGCCACAAATCTCTTTACAGTACGATGGCCACGCTTAAGTTTTCCTGAAATATCTAATGTTTGTATACCTTGTCCAAGGCATTGCACTTTTTTCCGCTTTTCCGCAGCAGAGACGTCCGTTTTATTTCCCATATTGCTTGAAACCTGTGGCCTGCTTAATAATGTGGAACATCCTTCTTAAGTAGTTTTCCTTTAATTGGGCTCACCTGGCAAACTAATTATCACAGGTGTCAGATTGATTTAATTTATCCACAGAGCCCGGAGACACAATGTCTGTTTCTCAATTCCAAGAATGCTAGGTACATACTAAGTTCTTGCCAAGTGTCCTTCTGAGAATAGTCTTGCAAGAAGGTGAGGACAGATCTAGATTGAGGTGCATATATTTGGCTATCGTTCTAAGCTATTACGCAATACCTAGGGATGACAACACTGAACGCTTGATAGCCGGCGGCCTGTAAGCGGGACCTCACATATACGAAATCGTTGTAGCAAATTTTAAACTAGACTCCTTGTTGATAAATCGACCACAGATTTGAAGTTAAAACATATATATTCTTGCTTCAAAAATTCTTAAAACAGCATTTTGTGACACAATAATGGTAGTATTTCGAAAAGTAAAGCCAGTATTGTTGTGTGTTTTCTCGACTGCCATTTCCGCTTGTTGAGTCGAAATGCATTCTGGGATATTTCGCTGACAAGTTCACACACAAGCTACCACTGGATGCATCCTTGGTAAAAGCCATTAATCAAGAACACTTCCTGGTATTTTATCCATTCTTGGCTAGATGCAAACTTGTGAATTGGAAGAGTACTTGGCTGTGAATGATGACGTTTCCCAAGTCTGCAAGAATGCAAGAACAGAAAAGAACGCATATTGAGACACAATACCATCCATGAGTTTGATTGGAAAAACTAAATATTTAATGTTTATGACACCTAATTACAATTGGCATAATAATTTGGAATGTGGTGTACAAACAGAGCCCTCCCTACAATAATGTTAATAATTCAGGTTTTAAATTATCCACAATAAGTTCACATCAGCACCTCAGAACTCTACATTGTCATTACTAGTAAATGCTAGTGTATACCATATCTTATCAAATCACTGCCACATTATGATTATGTTAGGTAATGCAGTAATCAGTGCTTCAAATGAAATATGGACCCTAATCACAGAAAACGTGTAAAATGTACAATGTGTCTGTTAGATTTACGCTGGCATTTAGACCAATCAGTAGTACTTAAAACACGGTTAACCTGCTAATCACAGCATGTGACTCAAACAGCTCTGTCCCCTTGTCAGTGTGGGCTGCAGACTAACACCACTGTTTTGACCTCAGGAGCAGAAGGGGGCAAAAGTCATGCGGAGCCACCACGGGAGGGGGACGGGGGGGTCTGGAGAAGGAGGCGGTCCATACAGGCTTCCGGGGGCGTAGCCCAGAGTGAGGAGGAAGGCGCAGCAACTGAGAGAGAGACAGGTGAGGAGAGATACATGAAGAGTGAGTTGTCTGTCTTGTCTGTCTTGTCTGTCTGTGTATGTACATGTGTGTGTGTGTGTATATATATTCTTTTTTATTATTATTAAAAATTAAATGATATATATATCAAAATGTACTCCATTTATTTGTAAAAGGGACCATACATTAACCTCAAATTAGAGGAAATATGCTTGTGAACATATTTAGCATAAAGTTCACATAAGTGTTTCTGTTAATTTTTGCAGCGGAACCACACATTAGCATTGCTATGACAGTTTTTCACAAAATAGAAATGGCAAAATATCGCCTTGTTTACAGTATCGCAATATATAGCAATATATTGACTCGTGGCCCCTGTATCATGATGCATATCGTATTGCCAGATTCTTGCAAATACACACAGCCCTAATATATATGCGTGCGTGCATGTGTGTATACATACATAATGTACCAATCTATACTAATGTGTAATGTAATATTTTACATTGAAAGTATTGATGCCTTATCTGGCATCGATTATAATAGACCAGCCCAGTATTTTTCAATACATGGATACAAGTGTGTATGTTTAGGTTTAAATGAAGTAGGGACATCGATCTCTGCTGACTATCAGTTCACTTTGTGCTACAAGCATGTATGCATAGGCTAGATCCCTGGTTTTCATAGTAGGGCCTCTAGGGCACTAGGGAGCACAGAGTGACCTCAACTAATTGGAGGGAAGATGTGTGAATGTGCTGATTTGAAATACACATTTTATATAATATTACCTTCTAGGTCATATTGTCATTGGGGTTCTTAAAAGGAACCACGGCCATAAGATTATGCTATTTGGGCGGCTTTGTCATGGAAGAGGTGGAAACCCCTGGTCTTGGCTACTTAACAGGCATACTGTACCTATGTACTGGCTGTGAAACATAAGTACTGTATATTTAGCGTATTTCATTCACGTAGACTACATTGTAGTTTGCATAAATGTCATAAACAATGTTCGATATAGAGTATTAGAGACAATAATCAGCGACCATAACAGAATGGCCCTTTAAATTCAGGGTCAGTCATTCTTGCTAACTTCGAGCTCAAATCAAAACAGTATCGCTTGAAACAGTACCTCCTCCGCGGCGCCGCCACACACGTCGAAATGCATTGTGACGCAAAGCGTAGTGCTACGGCTTTGCTGATACGAGCGGTGTTCGCTACTTTGTTTATGTTACTATTTATGGAGCCAGGGCTGTGTAGAAATGTCAGATTATTTTTTTCCACAAAGCTAGCGAAATGTGAGGAGATATTTGTTGAATTTGACAAAGTGCCTTAGCTTACATTTACCTTTTACCTTAAATTATGGTAGTCACATGTCCCTAGCATCACATTGCCTACCCAAACCTATGCCTGCATGGCTAATGTGGATCTGTGGGTCAAGAAATGGAGTAGAATAAAGTCTGTGGCCTAAAAGGAAGAAAGGTGGTAGTAGTAGTCATCTTTATGTAGCACTTTTCATACAGAATTGCATTTCAAAGCTTTACAGAGAATACATATACAGTTGTGCTTCCCATAAACAAATACAGAAGTACAGATAAACAACATTAAAGATTGTGTGAAGCAAATACAGAGATTTACTTGGAATTACTTTACATATGTTAGAAATCCATTCCTTTAAACACGTAAGAGCACTGTTAACTATGTAGTATTGTATTGCAGAGTTAGACCGTTTCTCCGTTCAGGATTTTTTGGGAGGGCCAGAAACGAGGGACTATATACGTAAATGGTCCGCCAATTTGCTTACCCCTCCCCGTAACACCACGAGAATATAAAAGCATAGGGAGCCCATACGTAAGGAGAAGGACCTTAAAATAAATTCTGCATGGCACTGGTAGCCAGTGCAGGTCAGCCAATACTGGAGTAATTAATATGTTATCTCCTCTTAGTTCTTGTTAAAAAGCCTAGCTGCAGAGTTTTGAATGAGCTGTGGTCTCTCAATAGATTCTTTTGGGAGTCTGGTGAACAGCGAATTACAGTAGTTGAGTCGGCTAGATACAAAGGCATGAATACGTTTAGATACAAAGGCATGAATACATTTCTCTGCATATTTTTGATTTAAAAATTATCTAACTTTAATTTCTCAGATGAAAGAGTGATATTTTCACTACCCTGTTGATGTGGGACCTAAAGCTTAGATCTGACTGGTAACCTCTGGTTTTATTCAGGGTGTTCGATTTCCTAGATTATTAGCCAACATTTCCCGTTTTGCTTTAGGGCCAACAAACACCGCCATAATGAACCACAGCTCCAGCAAGGCAAATACAGCCAACGGTAACGAGACTGCGTGTGTGTGTGTGTGTGTGTGTGTGTGTGTGTGTGTGTGTGTGTGTAGGTGCCACAGTGCTCGTTAACGGTCACCAGTCTGTACGCTCACTGCCGTCGGTCCGCCACGACATCAGTCGCTACCAAAGAGTAGACGAGCCTCTGCCTCCTAGTGAGTGTGTGTGTGTGTGTGTGTGTGTGTGTGTGTGCGTGCGTGTGCGTGTGCGTGTGCGTGCGCGCGAGCATAGTCTTCATGTCATTCTCAAATTGTGTGTGTGTGCGTGTGCGTTGGTTGTTTTTCATTTGGTGCTACATTTCTGTGTGTGTCTGTGTGTGTGTGCGCGCTCACTAGACTGGGAGGCGCGTATTGACAGCCACGGGCGCATCTTCTACGTGGACCACGTGAACAGGACCACCACCTGGCAGAGACCCACTGGCCCGCCCGCACCTCAGACCCTGCAGAGGTCCAGCTCTATCCAGCAGATGGAGCAGCTCAACCGCAGGTCGCAAAACACATGCACGCACGCACTCACGCACAAACACACATAGGGCTGTGGCAATAACCGCAATATTGCAGTGTTGCTAACCCAACCGCGGGCCGTGGCAAGCAACTGCGGTTACCGCACAATGGGTTAGCCCATCGAATATGACGTCTGATCTAGGGCGTGTGCGACACTCCTACGTTACGCTTTACTGCACTTGACTACAGTTTTGTCATATTCTGTCTAGGAAGTGCACCATGGATGTATTGGCACACACACACTTGAGTAATTATTTTGGGTCATGTCTGTATTTCGTGTGGGAAAATTTAATATTTTGTCCCCTAACCTTTTGGGTTGTTGAACCGAAAACAGCCTACATTACTAGTCTTTCTGTCTACATGTCACACACACACACACACACACACACACACACACACACATACACACGAGCACACACACGCACGTCAAGATGCATTGGCAACACACAATTTGCTAGCATGTGTATTTTCAGACATGCACTAGCTTAAGACACACAGTATGTGTGAAGAGTGAGGAATCATGATAATGGGGACCATTCCCAGAAGGCCACTGGTTTCTGAGCTAGTAGGGAGGTTTGGGAAAGCAAATTATTATTGCTAAACACTGCACACTCAGAGTGTGTGTTCTCTCTCTCTCTCTCTCTCTCATACACTTACAAGCCATGCTAACGATTACACCAAGCAAGCAGCCTCAAACCCCCCTGCCCTCCTTGATTACTGTTGCTATGCCTGTCAAGCTTTTACAGCTGGCATGGTGTTTTCAACAACATCTGTAAGAGATATTCCAATAATAGTACATTTCTAGAATAATGGTGGACAATATGCTTTTGAACAACAATATAATTTGTTGATGGAATGAATATGAGGACAAAACCGGTAGGTTTGCATCATATGAGTTACCGTAATCACAGACCGTTGTACTAGGCAAAATCGCTTAGACCCAGAAGTCCTTATATAGGCATGGGTATTGAGCACTTCCGAAAAGGACGTACATCTGGTCAGGTCTATGCAAGTATCATGCATCAAAAGTCTTGACAATACCAAAACAGGAACAACAATGTTCTATCCCTATAGCTTTCATTATCTAGTACACAGTATGTTTTAGCCAATTGCCAGCTAAATAATGTCCTACTTTCCCATTTGTTCAAAGCATGACAAAATATTGCTCGCACATAATGGGCTTTATACACACACTGGACCTCATAACGGCACAAAAAGACAGCTCAACTAAAATAACAAATACTAAATTATAATACTGCTGAACTTAATGTTGAGTTGGTTTGGTCCAGAACCTCTGAAACATTCCTGCGAAGCGAGCTAAGTTGTAACTAAGTTGTTCTAAACGCTTGACTGGCCTCCCACGCCTAGTTACAGTTGCTAATGTAGGACAGGACTGGACCCTCCTACTGCTGTCCCAAAATGGGCTGGTGCATCGTGCAACTTTGAGATTTAAAATGATGATACTACTGTATGTGATACTAAGTGTATTGACTGGTTGTCACATATTTAAACAATGAAATGCACAATGTATCTGGTATTGTATGCTTTTAATAAAACTTTTAAATAGAATTTCATTTGAAAAATATAATTCAGGTGGAAAATCTACACACATATTAAACGTGAACAGGATTATTGGTAAATACATGTGCATTAGTTGGCATTAGATCGTTTTTTTTTCTCTCTCTTTATACAAATTATGTTATTAATGTTTACTATGGTTGCGCACATTTACACCCCACCCTTTTTTTTTTTTTATATATAACAGGTATCAGAGCATTCGCAGGACAATTACCAATGACAGCAGACCAGAGGAGCAGCCAGCCAATGAGCCGCCATCTGATGAAACTGACATGCACCCTTCAATCCCAGGTAGTCAAGGAGTATATTTACAGATCCAATTATTATAGCCTTAATTTAAGACGCCTTTGTGGTGCGCTGGTTCTGCTTACAAATGCAATACTTAATTGTGTGCGTGTGTGTGCGTGTGTGTGTGTGTACCAGAGCTGCGTAGGGATGTGGGCGTGGCCCAGTCCAGCTCCAGGTCTCGCCTCAACCTGCTACTCCAGTCTCCAAGCGCCAAGTTCCTGACCAGCCCTGACTTCTTTACTGTGCTGCATTCAAACCCTGTGCGTCTGCTCATACCACTGCTTATGTCAGAACCTAATACATACCATGGACATTTTGCACCTGACTCTATGAGACCGCACATGCACACATGCGCACACACACACGCATGCATGTGCACACACACAGCAATTGTTAGCTACTCACTAGGGGTGCACGATATTGATCAAATGTGATATTGCGATATTGATCATGAAAATTGCAATATCGGTATTAATTTC
>JAODUH010000988.1:0-13180 GCA_027564835.1 Typhlichthys subterraneus
ATAACAAATATATATATAT
The DNA here is from genome assembly GCA_027564835.1 of Typhlichthys subterraneus. Lineage (NCBI taxonomy): Eukaryota > Metazoa > Chordata > Actinopteri > Percopsiformes > Amblyopsidae > Typhlichthys > Typhlichthys subterraneus. Next base: position 20 of record JAODUH010000988.1, read on the forward strand.
ATATATATATATATATATATATATATATATAGATGGATTGAGGGGGAGAGAGAGATTACAGTTTCAGAGCCCTCGAGAAAATGATAACAGTTTCAGTTTGCTTCCACACACACACACACACACACACACACACACACACCCCAGAGCCCAATAGGGCCAGATGCGGAGATGCAGGAGGGAGGGGTGAAGGGGGGGCATGGAGACAGGGCAGTAGGACAAGGAAGCATCGAGGGATCCTAATTGACATCTTTTTAAATGCTCTAGACAGATCCTGCACACTCTCTCTCTCTTTCTCTCTATCGCTCTCTTTCTTTAGCTTTTACCCATGTTCACTCTCAGATGACGAAGGGAAAAGCCATTAGGGAAACCCGGGCTTTAAGAGAATAGCAGTGTACTGTTTTGTGCAGCACTCTGATATGTGCAGGGCAGACTCCTGACTGTTTGGACGTGCCTCGTAACAGTAAGGACCGTTAGCAGAGGACGCAGATGAGCTGCAACAGTGTGAACGCTCAGATTTGATCCCTGGGGAGGAAAATGGCACATCACACCCACATACAACCCCAAGAGAAAAGAGCAAAGAAGTGTAGATTGTTTCAGCATGAGAGAATTGCATAGGATTCTCTTCTTATATTCGCACATGATGCTTTTAAATGTTGGTCATTTATTAAACCGGTTGCCAGTTGGGTTGGACCATTCGTAAGCATTGATACTTTAAATATAGCAATGCAACAGGACAGTCTGAAGTGATTAACATGCCTATGTACAGTAAAGATTCTAAAAGTTTGTTTGCATGTTTGTGGGCATACAATCCCAAAACATGGGTTTTTTATTACAGTATAGGCCTAAACAATCAGACTTATTTATCTAATCCAGTCGAATTCCTTCCCTTAAACTACAAAATCAATGTATAGTGTAAATTTATTGTATATACTAAGCATGTTGTCATATCGAGGGATAGTTTGCAGTAGATGGAGTGTATTACTATGAATGAATGATTGAAGTAACAACAAAAAATCCAGAAAAAGTGGGTAACATTTAATTCTGTATATGTCCTTGCAAAGGGTAAGGAATGTGTTATAGGCTACTGTATCAAATAATACACTTCTGAGTCATTGTTGTCGTATTTGAATATTATTATTAAAGCATGGTCAAGGACATGAAAAAGAAAATGCATCTTTAACTATCGAGAAGGATTTAGAATGAAAGGGACTGTTAATAATGGTGAGCAAACAAGATAAACATAAAGGCTAGTGATGGAGTTACCAATTCAGTTAGGACTCAGGTTTCAAGTTTGGGATTAACATATTTCATGCCAAAAGAAGATGTGTATGACTCCAAAACAGTACCATAATCTCACCACCCTTGTGAAAGCTGTGAAAGTTAAAGAAGCAATGAGACAAGACAGACAAAGACAGAGTTTTGCCGCTGGTGGACCGCCAGTGGCAAAGTGCCCGGCGGCATGCCGCCTGCTGCCCGTAAGTGGACCACCAGCAGCAAAACAACTGGTGACGTGCCGCCCTAATAAAGCCTGCGGACCGCCAGGTCTATGCTAGCTGGGGCCCTTGGCTTCACAATGTGCTTCAATGTGTCAGGCAGGGTTTTTTGTTTTGATTTGAGCTCGAAGTTAACAAGCATTCTCGAGAATGACTAACTCTGCTTTTAATACAAGAGTCCCCAAGATCTAGCCTAACTACTGCTCTGGTATATCGAAAATTACTTTATTATTACAGATTGCATTTAAAAGCAGAAACGTCTGTTGTTGTTATCGTAGGTCTTCAACATTGGGAACGCAAACATGAGACCATGAGCGCCTCCTGTGGTTCAGCCTAGTGAACTAGCTTTAGTTTATTTATCAGCGTTTCTGGAAGCATACATTGTATGAGAACACCCAGCAGAAATATGTCCTATTTTTTAATCTTGTCAAATAGGCCATACACCTGGGATGTGACCCAATTAGGACAATCTTAAACGGTTGCAAATTCAGTTATTTAAGATGCACAAGGGTAGCCTATTCAAAATGTGGCCCCCAGCCATCATCGACCTCCATTTTCAGGAAACACTAGAGAAAATGCTATCGTAGAAAATCATGTGAGGTAACATGACATCATGATCTTGTAAATAAAATCATGGTAGTAGCCTATTTAATAATGATACTGAATTCCTACCTATCTAATTCTAAAGTGTGTCATGTATTATTTAGTCATACCCTAATTGGTGTCTCGTTTTAATGCAAAAACTGAGTAGTCTCCCGTTTATGCGATTGAAAGTTGCTTCCATCATTTTGCAGGTTGTCAAGGCGACGCACGGTAGCGTTCGCTAGTTGTCAAGGTTTGTCTCCATGTGAGAGCATCTTTCCGCCCACGGGCAGGACTCAGGACTGCGTGTCTGTTGTGGGTCTATGCAGTTGCTTGTGATAATGTAATATTCCCAAACCACCACTAGGTGGCGATAGAAGCCTCTCGACCACATTGGATTTGATGAATATCTATTGTTGACGTTAGATTAGTAGTTGCCTACTGACACTGTAAAGTACACCTATATTGTAGTAGTCTACTTGGAAGCTAAGGAATGTAAAGTTTGATTGTTTATTTCATTTAATAAACACATGCATGCCAATATCTATGGAAACACTATTATTTAATAGATTTCATATCAAACACATGGAATGTGAGTCATCATTTGTGGGCAGTTTACCAAACAAGATAGAGAGCCATAAAAAAAAGCACATCCCTTCACTGCCAGATTTAAAGCCATCATCATGCAAAACAAAGCCCTTGCTGGCTGGTAGTCTACTGCAGCTACCCCTCCCTGGCTCCTGAAATGACAGGATCACTACTGCCACCCTCAGACTGAACAATGTGCTGCAGTTGCAGGCCTTTCAGTCTGTGAAAGGGAACAAATAAAAAAAGAATAATTTGATGGATTTTCAAAATAAACTGAAACATTGAGAAGATCAGATTATATTGGAAAGATGCATTTGAATTGAAAGCATTCATTAATATTCACGTTTGGAGTTTTTTATAGGTCTGTATATTCAACGTATTTCATTAGTCTTGTTCTGCCCAGAGGAGTGAAAGCAAACCATACGTCCTTTCTCCGCAAAAGCACATACATAACTACCTACATAACCTACACGTACATACAAATAAACTGAGACACGCAGGCTATGCTCACTCAAGCGTTTTATAGAACCTCCAATGTGCTATAGGAGCCATCTCTAATGCACAAGTGGTCCGGTTTCAGCAGTACACAAAACTGTACAGAATTCTTTAGGGATGAATAATGAAAATAGTTGTGTGAGGTTGGTCGAGAAAGTTATGTCCAAAAAGACTGAGGCACTATTGATGAACGCTGTCATGTTCAGGTACAGCATGCTTATGTGGCAGCAGATTGTCAATGGCACTAAGCAGAGCGCAGGATTTACAATAGCCAATTATAATACAAAGGAAAGCAATGTTTACAAAAACAATAACGGAAAAGAAACTAATTTAGGCTATGCCCCATTACAATAATATGGCCCCACTAACTCGCCATTAGCTTTCCTCTGTTTCAAGGTCTGAACCCCTGTTAGTATCATCCGCCATCTTTTTATCAGATGGTCTTTGTTAAACCCATAATTACCACTAATTAATTAACCCCATAGAACACATGGTCCAAATATTTATAAAAACTCTTTGACAAGCATTTCATACAATTTAAATGCATGGCCTACTAAGTGTGCATATTAATATCTTCCCACTGGTCGAGATATGTTGGTCAGCACGCCAGTATATACTGTAGGCCTGGAGGCTGGGAGTTCAGTATATCGTTTATCAGCAAATTATGGCAGGATTTGAGTGAAATTAGTTAAAGCCGATGCCAAGATGATCCTGTCATGGCGACATAAGACGACATTTCTGATATCAAACTAATACATTTATAATCATGTGTGAGCCTTTAATTGCATCTTCAGATGTGTATTTGCAGAACAAGCGCTGCAAATTTAATGAAAGTATGATTTTTGTGATTTATGACAGTAATGACATTTCTTCTTGTTAGATTGTTAGAGCACACACAAGTTGTGATTCTATCCTAGGACAACACAACAGTTACACCTTCTGAAGTTTTCCATTGCAGGTGCCCATCTTGTGTTTTGGGACTTGTGTGACTTGTGTTTGTGCTAGAAAAGTATCCAAGACTAAAAATATTACGACTGGTGTCGGGTGTGTGAATGTGTTTTGCACCATTTGTAACTGCGTTATATGTAGCAAAAATGTGAGCGTATGAGTTTCTGAATTTGTGACTTGTAGATTAATTCAAATCTGTGCACCTGTAATGGAGAATTTGAGAAGGTGTAACTGTTGTTGTGTTCTTGTAGGAGTTTGCAAATACTAAAGCATTTATCTCTGTGATTTAAAATGCACTGATACAAATGTGTGACTACTTTCTACAACTACAAATTCACTGTCACCGGTGCGCAGATGTTTTGCACCGATAATACCTTCATACATTCTACAGTCACAACTGAAACTGTTAAGAAGCAGTGGAGGGCAACATTCCTTGTGCAAAACCAAAATGAACAATGATTGTAAATTACTAAATTATGTGAAGAGGCGGGTGATAGCTATCTCTACTATAAGACAACAATTTGGTTGTGTCTTTGTAATTCTATGGAAAAACAGCACTACTATTTGTAAAACTATTTGTTATTAAATCAAAGATTGGCAGAGAGGTTCATATTTTTCCTATTGGTCTGAATAAGGATTTGGCCAAAGCCCTGCTCTCTGGGTCCATCTGGCACATTCACTCATGTGCAAATAATGCAGTGACTCAGTTGCATGTGGAGTCAGAGGACTGCATAAAGATACCAGACACACCCTTATGCTCTGTTTTCAGCTTTAAAGGACTATTTTCAAATTTAAAAGGGAAGTTTGCAGAAGAAAAATGTATAAAACAATTGACTGTTCTATTATTGACCTTTCATTAATGTCAATCAATAATTAAAATTTAATCCTAAAGATTAGCACATTTGGTAATATAAAAGTAATGCAAAGTAATCAGATTATATTACAAAATGTAGGTAATCCAAAATATTGCGTTACTGATTATAATTTTAGTCTGGTAACTAGTAACTGTAACAAATAACCTGTCCAACCCTGGTACTGTAGTTGTACAGGCTGGGTGGGTGGAACATGTTTTGTGTGGTACAGTACTGTATGTTATCAATATCAACACATCTTTATTATCCCCGAGGAGAAAATCTTTGTATGTTGTTATTATTATTATTAAATGTTTTTTTACAGGCCAAAATAGGATTCCTGCATGGATACTATTGTTTGTGGGCATGTGTTGATGACAAACATAAGTATTGTGAGTTATTATGCATTGACTATAAATGTATTTGAGATGAAAACGAGATTTATGAAGTATTCAAATTGGCATACTCAAAAGGTTGCCTTGTTTTATTTGGAGAACACTAACTTTAAGAATTGTTGCCTCTTGGCAACACCTAGATCGCTCATAAGAATTACTCAAACAATCACAACGCACTGCAATGGTTTGTGTTATGAAATCCCTAATTGTGCAGGGGGGGCTGAACCATGTCAGGTGGCAGCTATACAGTGAATCAGTGCTGCCTGCTGCCCTCATAGAGTATGTGTCCTCTGGGGAATGTTCTCCTTGCTACCCCCCTCCCACACACACATACACATAGACAAACACATGCTAGAAAGCCTGCAGGTGTCTGTATCAGCTGTCCCAGTTTACACTTTACACCTTGTATATCTACAGTTGCCTCTGCTGCCGGGCTCCGTTGTAAAGTGCGCCCAGTCATACTGTCATGTAATCTAAAGTGTTTGGGAGCTTTGTATTGCATTAATGATTGCTGTTGCCCACTGACAATGTGCAGTGGCTTTCTGCTGGTCTGTATAGGACCACATTAAGTGGAATCTGAGATGATCCAAGCTAGGGAATGAAACAAAACCACAGTTTGATTGAATCATTGTGAAACAATGTGAAGCATTCAGCCCTATAGGTGTACTTGTACTACTGCATAAGGTACAGTATAGTGTTGAGCTGGTGGGTTTTATCAGTGTTACATATACATTTTAATTCTGCCGTATTGAACAATTGTTTCCCATTGGCTGATTGTCCTCTGAGAACGTCATGGCATTCAAGCTCTTTGAATAGAACACATCATCTTATTGTAGCAGGCAGGCCGAGGGTCAGAAACCAACCTATATATCTGACAATTATCCTTAGTCTAGCTCTCAAAGTTGCGGGCTAGGTTAATCAATATGAGACAGCATTTTGCTGATAGAAAATGTCTTCAGGGGTCATCTAACCGAATACCTTGTTACCTTGTTAATTGTGCAGGAATCTCAGCCAAATGCTGCATCTCATCCGATACAGCCATTTTCTGCTCATTTGTTTGCTCATTTGCTCTGGCTAAGATCTGGGTACCCTCAGGGTTAGCCCCTGCCCTACACAGTAGCACCATTGAATTTCTAGCCCTAAGCATTGGGTTGGCTAAAGCTATATGATATTTATGATATAATTCATATAATTAAGCTTGTGTGTTCCACGTTGCTCCCAGTTTCAAGTTCCAAGTACACATTATTATACATATGCACCATGTTGCACACAGTAAATGTATATATGCCTGTATATATGAATACTCAAACACATTTTTTGTAATTTGGTCATTGAACACAGATGTACAGTACATTCAAATATACTACATGCTACCAATGTAAGACCACTTTTTATCCTCACATAAATAAGACATCCTCTATTTAAAAAAAGAGAAAAACTCAAATGTTATAGTATTCTCAGCTGTCAATCAACATTTGGCCTCACATCAGGATGTTGCCCTATGTAGTCAATGCAAAATAAACATGTTTCTATTTACACTGGTGCTTAACATTATGGACTGTGTGTGCATCTATCAGTGCTAAATCCCCTCTCAACTGCACAAATCCAGTGTGAAAGAGGTTGTGAGAGACTAGGATGGGGATCCAGAGCCTAATAACTTAAAGGTTGTTTCATGTGGAGAACCTTCTACAGTACAGTATATGAGATCATATTCAGTCAATGATAAGGAAATAAAACTACTACATGTCCACTCATATTAAAATGCATACAGTCTACACTGCAACAAGAAACAGCAGTACATGAATTGTGTTAAAGCATTCCCACAGAACAACCATTAACATATATGTTAAATAAACCTAATACCCATTGCCCCAGGACACACTTGTCAAATTCAGTTTATTTTGTATACTAAGGTGTGGAATTATTCAGTTTAAACAGGTAAATGAATCAGAACAAGCAGATCATTCGATGAGGGGTAGGTGAAATCATAGACATCATAGACAAGGACCCAGCAAAACGAGTATAGACCAGAAACAGGTGAAAGCACTTAACACAAGAGGTGGGAATAGTGACACAAGGGTCTTGTCAGGACCAGAGGCGAAGACAGAAACTAGAGGCACATGACAGATAATAGTCCAAAACAAGAAACAGACAGCAACCAGACTGTCAGACGGCTTCTCTAAATCAATCTAAACATCGAGCACGGAGCACCTGGCAGGAATGAGGAGAGGAGAGGAGTGAATCTGGAGAAGACGTCAAACGTTACAGCGCATGCTATGCCGGAGGGAGAGAAAGAGAGGGAGGGTTGTGATTGGTCCGCTGCGCCGTAATATGCATGACAATTGACAGATGCATGGAAAGAGAGGCCCTTAAACACGCGTGTAATGGAAAATGCTGTTGGGAAATGGACCGTGAATGTCCTGAGGGTCACATGCCCGTGACAGGTGGATGTGTAAGCTCATCCTGGCCCAGTCCGGGGTGGGAAACTGTTGACAGACACCTTAATCCCTACATGTCATTGTGTAATAAGAGGAAGGCTAAACGCCTTTAGCAAAAAGACGCTAACAGTACTTAGCTAAAAAGATAAGCTAAATGCCTGTAGCTAAAATAAGTTTAAACAGCTAAATGCTACTAGCTGTTGTAGGAAATCTACATTCCCTACATACAGTTTATTCCCGTAGCAAAAATTATAATAATAATTATGCCTGAGGGCTGAGGCATTTATTTTGTGTTTCTCTGATACTTCTTAAAGTCTTTCTCTGAAATACGTTTACCATTGTGCAGTTACAACACACGAGGAAAGGATTGATTTATAATAATTCCCTCGTTCAGTAATCAGTATGCTCCTAGAATTATTGTGTTTGTGTGTGTCTCTGTGTGTGCGCGTGTGTGTGCACGCCTGTGCAGAAAATGTGATATGCAGCCTCCTTTCACAACGAGATAGAGTTGGGCACCTATTGTGGGTTCTCTCCGCATGGCTGCACCTACTCTTTGCGTGCTGGTGCTATAATCTCAGACGTCGGACAATGCTGCAAGGATTTTCATTGCGTGGTCATCAATAAATGATCACGCACATTACCTAATAGGATGGTTCGCCATTTCCCTTCAGCTTCCCCTGTGTCAGGGTAAAATTAAGCATAGCTATCAATAATGTCAAGATATATCCAGGTTGAGTTCACACTATTTCTTGCTAATCTTAATTATATTGCAATGAGTTCATTCACCTGTGCAGTGGTTGTGACTGATTGGTCATGGATGTTTCATATGGACTGGTAAACCCCAGGACAAAGGCGAGTGAGAGTACTGTATCTGTGTCCTGGGACTCCCCTTCCCCAGTATTCTCTCCAACTTAATCAGCAGAAACATAATTGTGATTGGAGATGTAAATATGTCATACGCCAATAATGATTATGAAACGAATAGCATTCCATTCTAATGTACTGTACATCCTCCTTATTGCTTAAATGACTGGTCTATACATGCCTTTATCTGCAGTTAATAGTAGTTAGTAGCACTAAACTAATGCTTTAGCCTGTTTGAAGCCTGTACAAGATTTACTGTAACTTTTTGTCACTCAAATATTAGTAAACCCTCCTTTGTAGGTTTCAAACAGGCTTATTTAGGCTTATGCTTATTCAGAGGACCAAGAAATGCTTACCGATGTGTTTTATTCAGTAAATTTGCCTGATTGAAAAGGTTCTTGGGAGGACATGAAGTAAAAAATGAGTAAAATAATCTAATGAATGCTTATATGCTTTCTCCAAATGTTCACAAAATACCTGACCAAGACGATAAGATATTAAGCTTCATGGTTACATTGATTCTCAAATCAGCGTTTCTCTTAGCTGTCTATTAGACACGTCGGGATCCCGAACACGGCGCTGGGAGCACTTAGAGGAACAGAGAGGTGACTCGAGCAGACAGCTTTTGTTCTGGATGTTGTCTGGCATGTTGTGTAAGAGGAACATGCCTCTTCCCCTCTCCAGTTCTGCTTGAATAGATGGGTACTGGTTCAGGCACTGTACGAGATGGAACGCGCTAGTGGAAAATGAAACTCGAGGAGATGAGATGGGCTATTAGGTGAGCCGAGCCCATGTGTCGGCATGATAGAGGGAGAGAGAGAGAGAGAGAGAGAGAGAGAGAGAGAGAGAGAGAGAGAGAGAGGATACATATGGGTGTACTCACGTGGGCGTTTCAAGTTCTTGTGCCAACGTGTGCACCCACCTTGTGCATCACCGAGCCTTTCTTTTCAAGGTCAGTCTGTTTTCTGCCGCATATACTGAAGAAAAAAAATCAATCTGCTTGACACATCAGGGTTTACTGTATCACTGGATAAATATGAAACGTTATTTCAAAGGTATTCTGTACGGGTGATGTGATGGAATCACATATGTCCACTCCAGCTCACTCCAGTATGTTGAAACAAATGTATATGTTTATTGTTGAGCGGTGGGGTAGAGAGCGGTATGAGCAGAGAGGACTGCTCAGTTGTGGGAACCGTTGGGCGTGCTGTCGAAATGACCAAACCATGACAACAGGGTTTCACAATTAAAGGTGTCATCAGGGATTCTGAAGAACAAATGCTGATAGATTTTTTTGCTATCTTATATTCCTGCCAGAATCCCTGACTCCACCTTTAGCGATACTTCTCTCATCCTTCTACCCCCCCCCCCCCCCCCATCTCTTCCTTCACTGAACAGTAAAGCCTCTCCATCCTTCCTTGCACCTTTTCCTCAGCTCCCTTCATGATAAAGTGCTATGATAAAGTCATGTGGCCAGAAGCAGAGGGACCGGGCTGTACTGTACTCTACGCTGCATGCTTACAATGGCTCAGGTTTTCCACTGGAACAATGAGTCGTGGGGACGGCGGAGGAGGGGCTCTTAATAATTGAGCAGTGGGGCCCTACGCCAACCCCCCCCCCCCCCCCCTCCCCCTCCTCACCCCCCACGAGAGCCTCCACTCTCCCGCCGATGGACGTTACGCAACCGGCGCGTGGGCCAGGAGGGCGGTGTGTTTGAGAGAGGTGGACCGGTAAGGACGCACACCGTTCTAACACTGCCTGCGGTACATGGAGGCGAGCGGGGTTGAGGTGTGTGTGTGTGTGTGGGGGTGGGGGGGGGGGACATTTAACAGAGGTATACAGTACAGAGAGTGATTTTCCTTTCTATTTCTTCCAAGGACTTTTCCAAGTTATCCAGTCATTTCATGAAGCGTTTAATCACAAGCAGCGCATGTGTACAGGGTCTCTCACTACTGAATATCACACAGCTTATGTTTTTCCACACTGCAGGAGAACGCCCATAATATATATGCTAGCTAGCCCCCGGGTGTTAGCACCGCGCTGTTCTACGTTCCTGCCTCTGCTGCAGTATGCCACCTGGCGTGGCAACACACGTTGCTCTGCCACTGTTGTATACGTCGTACTCAAGAGCACATCCATACGTCTGCAGTAGTGCACTTAGGCAGCCCATTAGCTTCTAGTATGGTAAGTCCACGTCTAGCAGTTGCAAACAGCACTTACTGTTTACATGCCTAGTATAGAAGATCTTGTATTATTACACTACGACAAAAGCGTATTAGAATCTCTTGTTTCTGGGCAATACATTTCCATGTGTATTATAAAAATGCGTAGCGTACTATACCTGAGAGCAGTATTCATGATTTGAAGTAGCACAGATGTAGGCCATGTGCACTCTCCTACACGTGACCCTCTGGAGTCTAATGTATGTGTGAGTGGTTCAGGGACTCTGCTCCCCCGGTGGCTATTGCTGCTCTGTAAGAAGGAGGGGCAGAGATTAGCACTAGCAAGGGGCACACTAAATTGTTACATTAACACATAGGAATTCGCAAACACAAATTGCACCCTAAAATTAATATAAGCATTTAGGGAATACCATCATTGTCTGTCTATAATAGCGACATTAATCTTGAACTTGGCTCTTTAGTGCACTAAACAATTAATATATAGACTTTACAGTATATTAAACTAGTGTGCATTCCATAATTTGGCGTTATAAGATAGTCATAATGCAGAATTAGTTTTCCACAAAACTACAGTTATAAAGATATAGGAGGTATATTGGTGGTTGTAATTTGCATTGCCCATTTTCATTCCTTAATTTTCTCTGAAGTCAAAGCTGGGAGGGAATATTCAACAAGGCCTCCTTGACTAATCACGTTTCATGTCACAGTTACGCTCTAATTTATATAGTGAGGTAGATCAAATGTAAAGGTTGAATATATTCTCTCTCAAACGCTATATCTCAAAAATGAAATTAATATTTGTAATTTAACTTTATATGTTTCTCTCCTTTATTCCTCGCCTCTCTTTTCTTCTTTATTTTTCTAAATATTTTCCATTTCTGTTATTCAGAGCTCACTGTCTGTCTCTTTACTGCTGCCCCCATCTCTCTGTCTCTCTCTCTCTCTCTCTCCACCCACACTCACTAACCTAACACGCATGGTGCCAGAGGGTGCATGCATCTCTCTTTATCTCTCTCTCTCTCTCTCTCTCTCTCACTCTCTTTCCCGCTCTGGCTCTCCTACTTCTCTCATACACGAAACACACTAGTCGATGCACTTATACACAGTCACGCACACACAATGTTCTCAGGCGTCAACACAATTCACGCCATGAGGGAACAGTGGCTCGCCCAAGGAACGCGAACGGTAGCACCATGCTGTCAATACGAGGCAAATGTGCTATTAAATCAGACATCAAGTGTTTGGCTCAAGTAACACTCGCGCATGCTTAACATGGTACAGTTAGGCTACATTATACTTGTGACACACAGGGAGAAACAGTTGCACGTGACTTGCATAGGGTGGGGGGAAGGGGTAGACTCATTAAAGAAGGTCGCTAATTGCTAATAACACCCAGTGGGCAGTCCTCAAATAAACAGAGCAAGAATCACATTTGCTCAAGTCATTACCTAACAGCAGTTTTCTAACATTCTGTATAATGTTTACATGTGGAATATTTAAGCATGCAGCCTATTTAGGTGGGGGGGTTTACCCACATACTGTATAATAATAATAACGCTATACACCAAACCAGATTCATTCCGTATTCACAGACAGGGAATTGTGCTGTGGAGGAACACTGCAGTAATATGGTTCATCTGCATGAGCGCGGCACAGCTTGTTCCTCTCATGGCATTAACCAACAGTACGCCTCTCCATCTAGGAGTGTAGTCGGACAACTGCATGCGTGTTAAAATTCATACTAATTGTCCTTCTCTCTCTCTCTCTCTCTCTCTCTCTCTCTCTCTCTCTCGCCTACCCCTCTCTCTCTGTCCCCCCCCCCCCCCCCTATCTTTTGCGTTGATTATGCCCAATTACAGACCCTGACCATCTGGTTCCATGTGGATGTATACTGACTGACAGGCCACAGCTCAGAGTAAACAATGTCTCTGCCCTTCAAATTAAGAGCCCCATTTACAGATGAAGCACTGCAGCGGATTTAACAGACAACAGGTAAGCGAATGACCTGTAGTGCATTTCATCAATGCAGAGTTGAATCTATGACTAAATATGATAAAGTGTGCCTAAAGAGTATAATAGTGTGCACACTGGGCGTCTTAAAGGTGGAGTCAGCAATTGAAAGACGAATTCAGCGAATATCTCACAGGCCGCTAGCTGCCCATTCTGCGTGCTGACAAAAATAATCTGGTGTTTCTACACAGCCCTGGCTCTGTGAATTGGAACACAAACAATGTGGTGCAGACCGCACACAATAACAATATCCTAGCCTTGGCAATTTGTATGTGTGTGGTGGGGGTGGTGGGGGGGGGGGGGGGGGGGGAGGG